>JAVFBZ010147950.1:0-10895 GCA_032466195.1 Katharina tunicata | reverse complement strand
TCCTGTGAATTATGTATCATGGTGAAATCGCAGGTGGTTGGGTGGGAACCCTAGTTCTATCTGATCTAAGGGGCAATGTCCTGTGAATTATGTATCGTGGTGAAATCGCAGGTGGTTGGATGTTAACCCTAGTTCTCTCTGATCTAAGGGTAGTGTCCTGTGAACTATGTATCGTGGTGAAATCGCGGGTGGTTGAGTGGGAACCCTTGTTCTCTCTGAGCTAAGTGGCAGTGTCCTGTGAATTATGTATCGTGGTGAAATCGCAGGTGGTTTGATGTTAACCCTAGTTCTCTCTGATCTAAGGGGTAGTGTCCTGTGAACTATGTATCGTGGTGAAATCGCGGGTGGTTGAGTGTGAACCCTTGTTCTCTCTGAGCTAAGGGGCAGTGTCCTGTGAATTATGTATCGTGGTGAAATCGCAGGTGGTTGGATGGGAACCCTAGTTCTCTCTGAGCTAAGGGGCAGTGTCCTGTGAATTATGTACCGTGGTGAAATCGCTGGTGGTTGAGTGTGAACCCTGGTTCTCTCTGAGCTAAGGGGCAGTGTCCTGTGAATTATGTATCGTGGTGAAATTGCGGGTGGTTGAGTGGGAACCCTAGTTCTCTCTGAGCTAAGGGGCTGTGAATTATGTATCGTGGTGAAATCGCAGGTGGTTGAGTGGGAACCCTAGTTCTCTCTGGGCTAAGGGGCAGTGTCCTGTAAATTAAATATCGTGGTGAAATCACAGGTGGTTGGATGGGAACCCTAGTTCTCTCTGAGTTAACGGGCAGTGTCCTGGAGTTATGTATCGTGGTGAAATAGCGGGTGGTTGAGTGGGAACCCTAGTTCTCTCTGAGCTAAGGGGCAGTGTCCTGGGAATTATTTATCGTGGTGTCCTATGTGTTGCTTAGGGTAGTTTTCTCTACTGCTGGTGGAGGCATGCCATCATATGGGTGAATTAACTACAAAGGTGCAGAGTTTAATAAAAAAAAATATCAGTGAAATGCCCCTGAACATTGTTCTAAACACCTGTCAATCACTTCATACAGCTGTATATACAAAAGCTCTTTAACCATTTGGATGTGTCTTGTTCTCATAGGTAACCACCCCAACAATGATTGTGTTAGGGGCTGAGGACAGAAGAGTGCCACCTAAACAGGGGGAAGAATTTTACAGGGCTTTAAAAGCCAGAGGTGTGCCTGTCAGGTAAGTCTACTATAGGTGAAACTATATAGGATGTTTATCAATCAAAGTAAGAGTTGAAAGAACAGTCTGAAGACAGAAAATTTCAACAGTGGTATCCCTCAGGCTAAGGGCAGTATGTTTGGAGCATACATTCATACTTAATAGCACTGGAGGAACATTATCTTTCCAACAGAGCTAACTCTTGGTTGTGTTACAGTTTGCTGTTGAAATACACCACTGTCATATACAGGTAATTGAAATACCCTTGGGTACGTTGTAAATCAACAATCAATCAAAGGTGGTAACTACTGAATCATTAGTTGACCTGATCGCTTCAGTTTCAAGAATGTTGTGAACGCGATAACTTTAAACAAATTAACCGATTAATTGTCATGAAGCTTCCTCCTGCTAAGAAGGTGGACTGGAATGCATTCCACCAAATTCTACATACCAATATGGCTGCCATTGCGTATTTTACAATATTCAGACATATATGTATTACAAACACAATAACTTCAAAACAAATTAACAGATTTATTTGGAATGTAGCCTCTTTTGTTAGGAAAGCAGATAAGCTTGCATTCCCAAAAATTCAGCATACGAATATATGGCTGCCATAGCATATATTACATTATTCAGAGTATCGTCCTCCAGTTATTAAAAGACGAAGGATGTTTTTGCATTCCACAAATTTCCGCAAACCAAAATGGCCACCATTGCATACATGTACTTTGTTGTTCACATGATAACGTGTTAATAAATTTAAACTGGCTCAGACCATGAATGGGAATCATGGGATTGTATTCCACCAAATTCCATACACCTATATTCAGAGTTCAGACTTTATTTTTACTAGGTTTCTTTTTGGTTTACCACCATGCACTATATAAGTGAAAATTTAATGCGGGTTGGTTTTTACGAGGTTTCTTCCCGGTTTTCCACCATGCACTGGCAATGCAATTTATTTAGATTAGTAAATCGTCATATAGGTGAAATACTCTTGAGTACGACGTTGAACACCAATCAAACAAACCATCATACACTAGCAATCTAAAGTCAAAGTCATGGTATAAGTAAAATTAGACTGCAAACAAATACTCGAAAAATATCAACTTTTCTTCTTTTTTTTTTGCCATGTGATGTTTAGTTATTCAGTTTAAGATGTAAATGTTTGTGTTTTTTTCAGGTTCCTGATGTATCCAGAAGATTGCCATCCTATAATTAAGATTGATTCAGAATCTGATGCCTTTGTCAACATTGTCAGGTGGTTTAATGAGCACATTTAAAACGGTGGTGATATATTCCTATATGTACATTCTTTTCTCTTCAATATGAAAGAATATATATTCCTCTATATTTTATCTTATCAGAATTAAGGGTTGTGTGAAAATGTACCCAGACATAAACAATTTTTATATTAATAACAAAAATTATATATAAGGTTTATTTACAGCCCATTTTTAGTGTTTAGTTTATTTATATCAAATGCAATAATGATTCAAAACTCAAATCCTTCTTAAAATCAAAATTATCAGCCATTCTGTGACTACAAAGGTCATACTGGTGTTCCTCTCCAATAGTGGGTGGTTGGGCCCTGGCACTTTCAAAGGGGCATTAAAGCCGGTAGTGGTGTCCTGTCTGTTGTCAGTGTTGTTGGTGGTATGCTTCACCCATGGGGCTGGCAAGCCAACATACAAAGTGAATATAACCTTAAAGGAGCATAAAACCACCATCCATTATGTTTCATGGGATCAACTCTTCATTAGGCTACGCTTGATAGTATGCATTCAAGGGAAAACTGTCGGTGATAGGAGGGAATTGGATTTCCACCCCCGGCATTCTTGTAAGGGAAATAACTTTGGATATGGCATAAAATATCAATTTGATCCACTCTTTGGCAAAAACTGTATGCTAGCTGTGGTGATTTCTTATCAGAAAAGGTATTTAAATATATAGGCAGTTTGTTGCAAAGAATATTGTTCATTTACAAATCTTAACTTCATAAAAAATGTCAAGATTGTTCTTCTACAATTTTTAACCGTTAACGGTTGTACAACATGTGATGTAAAGTGATGAAGAGGTCGAATTAGTGCAGGATTTAAAGTCTGAATTTATTAATAATACTCAACTTACTCAGAGACATACCCAAAGGGTAAGAAATCCCAATAACCAAGTATATGAAAGATTCCCAAAAATTGTATCATTAGTGTGTGGAAATTTTTATAATCTTGTCTACGTGCTATTTTTTTTTGGAGAAAAATAATTATCGAGAATTTGTCAAATAGAAGGTTTTACAGTGTATGTTATCAAAATGTGCCTTGTTGAACAAATTTGTGTAAAAATTGTCCCTAAGAATCATGCATAAAAAATATATATAAAAAAAATTCTGAAATAAACTTTCTAATCAAGCTCTATGATTATTAGATTTTGTTAGTTTTAGTTCCTTTGTTTATAAACCTTCAGCTTTATAAATTGTTGATTAATTGGTGTTTAACGTCGTACTTAAAGGTATTTCATTTATATGACGACGGATTCTCCACCCCTTAAACTGTTCTACTCAATACGGCGGAAAACCGGGAGGAAACCTCGTAAAAACCGCCCCCACGATTGTCGAAGTCACCTCATGTGACTCCCTCGTATACCTCAGGTCCACTGGGAGGCTTGAACCAGTGCGGTACATCGAAGGAGGATCTGCAGTCGGATGCGCTAACCACTAAGTCACAGCGCGGGCCCTATTTCTTGCTGAAGTATGATTATGGCCTACATACTGGCAAAAAAACACCAATCAATCAATCTGGCCTACATTTCTCGGGGCACAAGCAAATGTTCTACAGCCTGAAAGCAGATGAGTTAGTCTTGAGCTATTAACGGAACATCAGGAATTCTATTAAATTATGTTGTTTTACTTCTATAAGTGTCAGTTAAGAATGATACATCTACTTAGCTCAAAGGGCATATAAAACTGTCGTAACCCCCTGCTCAATTACCAAAGATGGTTGCTTAATTTATGAACATGTGTACAAAATCAACACCAACACACAGCCTGAAAACATTATTACTTCATTGAATGACATTTATATTAGTGATAAGTCCGACCAGCAGACCATAGCATCACAGGCACTGGGAATTCCATATACAAAAATAATATTTATACTTTAATAGCATAAAATAAGTCAATTTTATACAAATAAATTCTCATACCTTTTTCATAGACATTTATATTAATGTGTACATTGCATTCTGACATGGTCGTTTAAAGCTTAAAATTATTCATATTTGATAAATATTTGAAAATATTATGACACCGTTGTTGAAGCTTCAAATTATACATTTATATAATATAGGTGATGTGATCAAATGTTATGTTCCTAAACAGTGATTTAAAATAGAGGCTCTCAATAAAATGTAGTTCAAATCAGCACCGGAATCTCTTTTAGACACGACAACCAAAAAAAGGCAAAGCACAGTTAAGTTTGTGCACAATAAATCCAGTATTGCTGAGTGAGTGGTTGAAGTGATAATACATGTACAATATACTGAAATACAGAACTTGGACACATTGCATTTACTATTACTAAGTAAAGATACAAAAATGTATCTATATATATATATCATTTGTTACAAACAAAATTGTAACTATTTTCTATTGATGAAAATAAAATGAACATTTTCAGTCAAAAGAAGATCTTTCTAAAAAAAATCACTCGTCAACTCAAGTATTTTAATAGAAAATAAATTTGTTATTCTAAATATTTAACAGAGAATAAACTTATATCAGGAAAAAAAAAGTGTTTTAAATTTACAGTATTTACTATTTTCAAGCAGCTATATGTAACAACAACTAGTACCGGTAATGCAGGCTTTGACTTTTTATCTGAATATATTAATGAATTAATTTTACTACAGTCATGACAGTAGTTAGAAAAATCAAAACAGATGTTTTGATTTTTTTAATTGATGTTATATGCCATACCTTTAAGCCTAGCAGATATGTATGTGACCCCGTCTTAATTTTGTTAGTTTACAAAATTTTGTTGATTTTTCTGCATTAAATCTTTTTTTTTTAAATTGTAATGTACAATGTATGAGTTCAGAAAATATATGAGATTTGCAGACTCTCATATAATTGTGTGTAGTAGTTAAAAAGTACTCATTTTCTTTAAACATCAGAATGCATAGTACTTTAAATAAGAAGCAGAGTTTTGTGTTGTGGATCGTATTAATAGGACGTGTATATACCTTCTCATCAGGCAACCTGAATGATTCCTTTCTGACTTTGGTTTGAGAAGGGTTTTTTTTTTAAGGTTCCAGTATAATGGTACAGACTACAAAACCTTCTTAAAAATCAACCCAGTTTTGAGAACGTCGGTCAAGAAACCTTAATAGTTCCTTTCTGGCTGCGGTTTGTGAAGTTATTATTTCTGGTACAAGTATAGTGGTACAGGCCTCTTTTAAACTTCAGGAGTGCCCCTTCATAGGAAGCCGGGGCATTGTTGAGAAGGTTATTTAACTTTGTTGTGATGGCCTCCGCAGAGTCACTGCCACATGTGCTTCTCTTTACACAACTGTGAACAGAGACAAGAAGAACTAATGATAAAATACATTTAATGTCAGTCATCTAGACTTGTGACCTAATACCTAATCGTAGAGTTATTTTAACATAATCTAAACTCAGTTTGATTTGCTAGCTAACTAGAGAGATATATACAGTGTACCAGTGATGAGGTAAGGGGGAGCGGAATTCAGGGAGAGACATTACTCTCTCCTTATTATGATTGAAGGAATCTGCACTTTATATGCAAAGGTAACTAACAATGACAATCACCAGGGCTTTGAGGGTATCTCACACGAACCTATCTGAAAGCTTCCACCAACCACTCGCATGATGGATTGAAGCAAAGGACAAAACAGGAACCTTCAGCATATCAAGTTATCATGTCGGAGTTGTGCTCCTAATTTGTGCTTATAAAACGCGTTGAGCACAAACTCAGCTATTTACAAAATCAAGGCAGATCCCAGCTACTTGAGCACGCTTTTGTGGATAAGGTGTATAAGGTAGAATGACATTACATTGTCTTTGTCGGCTGCTTCGAAAACATTTGTGCATGTCTGTACCATGCTCAAGAATCAAACGCTTTTGTACTCATGGTAGGCGTACTCAACTTTTTTTATAACCTTCAATTTTGAGCATGGCTCCAGAGACGACTCACTTGAGGACGGAATCAACCCTTGATTAGACTTTTTTAACTTCAGCTCTCTGATAATTGTGCACTCTCAAATAACGGGCAACAGGAAGCGGATTTGAGGTGGCATACTGTTTGCGTTCTGTGTTGGCCATTAAGCTTGATTCTCTTCAACTGTCATGTCTGTTAGCTATGCTAGCGAAACAACCACAATAATGATGTAAAACCCCACTCAAACAAAGAAGCATAAAAAGGAGAATGAGGATGTATTACCTGTAATAACCAGAGCTGGCCATGCTAACAGCTAGATCTTTACCGCTCAACCCATTTATGTTTTTATGGTGCCACAATATCTCCACATCTCCCCACATTGTTGAATTCTCAAACGGCACAGGAAAGTTCTCATTCAAATCATTTATCTGGACCAGGTTGTTCCTGTCAGTGCCTACAAAATAAGTCGAGTGTCAATTTGATGATAGTGTAGTGGAACACACACAAAAAAATTACTAATTTCAATTGATAATTGGACAGATCCTTTCAGATAATTTTAGGGCACATTCAATTTTTTTCAATTTATTGATTGGGTTTAAACATCAAGGGTATTTCACTTATATGATGACTTTGTGTTGCCCGTGTATGGTGGAAAACTGTGAAGAAACCTTCTTAAAACCATCTCGCGATCTTTGCAAAACTGCCCTTACACCTAAAGTTGACAAGGATTCAAAACTATACCGGGTACAGTCAAGGGGACACTGCCCGTTGATAACTCAAACCTTAAATTCCTGTCAGTGAAGTGGGATAGTGGTGACTTTTATGCAAAACATTGCTTTTTGGTTTCTAAATTTGTAGCATTAAATTCTGTACTTTTAGGTGATTTTAGATTATGAAATGCTGAACATTTTATCATTAACTGAAAACAAACAAATTGTGCATTTAGACCGATGAATCAGTATTACCAAAAATACACTGAACCATTCTGCTTTTATTATTGAAGGACTGATAAAATGATTGGTGTTTGACACCATTGTTTATGTGATATTTCACCCATTTGACGGCAGGGTGTTCTAAGATAAACAGACAAACACAACCAAAATATGCAAAATATTTGACTGTTGGAAAAGACTATAATTCCTTCAGAATTAAGTATCGAATAAGACAATTCCTTCTAAGCTAACAATCGATGAAAGATTTTTTCTCCAAGGCTTGGCAGCATGAATGTAAACTTAAAAATATACAGCCCATTGTCACAGGCACATGACTGAAGGAATCAGTCTATCTAACAATGTCACGTATGACAAGTTTACATGTACCTACATGTATACCTTCAGTTTGAGATAGAATTCAACACACTCATTAACAGCTTACCTGCTTGACCCTCTCCGTCGTTCCCTGCCTGTCCGTCCCCTCCTGAACCTCCATTGTTATGGGTATTGGAACCTACAAATACAGGAGTACCGGTAAACTGTGGTCAACTTTCAGGTGTGGGTATTTAAATGTAAATCCCCTAATGCAGACAGTGAAAAGCAGTATTGTGTTGAGTAAAAGTTCCTCTTTTAAAGACCCATGAATCAAATATTTATAACAACTTCCCATCATTTCTATAACTAATTCCCTGTGTTATTTAAAAAAAAAACTTCATCCTACAGACAAAACATGACAAATATATGACGAGGCAGTTATAAAGACGCCTGGATCACAACAACTAAGACAGCAAAATGTTTCAAAGCCTAGGCTATATAATCCCGTTCTACTGATTTAATCTGTGGAAGAAAAGGGAAATCTGACTACTTTTTTATTTATTTTTGTGACTGAGTAAAACCTAATGTAACATCTCTCACCAGTCCATTGAATATGAACCAAATCTGTCTCCTTCATTTGTAGATTAGTCGGAAAGAAATCATACTCCACTGCTGGGTAAACCTGTACAATGTTTCCTCGTTTTCCTCGCACGTTAAGATTATAAATGGTCTGCGTGTCTAAACCAGATGGGCGTGGCTTCAGCAGAAAGACGTGGGAACGATCTTGGAATATTCGTCCATATTGAGCAGTGTTGATGGCCAGCCTTAAGGGAGTGTGTCCTGCCCCAATATCAACATAAGGGTTCTGAGTAATGGGGGACACTACACCAGAATTCCTGTGGAAGATGAGACGAGAAATTAGATATGGAGGCTGTTCAGGCAGCTTTCCTTTTTTTCCAACAACCTAAGGTTTAATAACTCCTATATCACATGATAGCATGATGGGTGAAGGAAACAACAATCAATACCGTGTAGAGTAACAAAAATACATCACAGACAACAAAAGAAGTTTCCTGGGCCTTGATAAAGACTAGTGTACATGTATGTGCTAATCAAGCTACCCAGTTGAAATACAGATTTTATTATTATTATTAAAAAACAAAATCTTCCAGCAAATCAGCTTCATTTCTGATGCCAAGTAGCTCAGGAGTACAAAAAAAAACCATCATGCACCAGTTGCTGTAAATATTTTACTCCTAGATAAAGATGCAGACACTTGTTTACAGATATAAGTTAGCTCTATAGATCTTAGATAAACATGCAGACATCTGTATACAGATATACAATGTACATGTAAGTTAGCTCTATAGATCTTACTAGGGTTACACTTACTTGTTGTGGTTCTGACTAGAGTTTGTATTAAATGGATCATAGTCATCTGTAGATATGTTGTATCTGTAATGAGAATACAAAATGTCAAACAGCTCTATTATTAAATTATTCATTGGATTTGCCATTATTCCTCCTTGTAAGTGGTACATGTATATAGAGATTAAAAGTACATAGGGCCATTTCTCTAAGGTGGCAAAGTAAGAGCATTTAAAGGGCTGGAAGAACAAAACAACCCTGCCTGAGGAAGGATTTCGTTTTGTTGTTTTCGGTTTGACTTCATGCTTAAGCTTACATCAATCACTCACTCAATAGCATCTATAATAAGTGAACAAAATCACCCTGAATGTCACTCAAAACTAACTAGAAAAGAAGCAATCATAGATTGCTTGAATGAATGCCCCCCCTCCCATATTGAGAATAATGTTGTGTGAACGTTTCAAATTCATACATTGAATAGTAACCATGGTAACACATTGAAAAGTAACAGAGACATGGCCTGAACAAGATGTTGTATGTCGGAAGGCAAACAGCTAATTTGCATAATTTATGTAGAAATTTGCATAAATTTGTTATAAAAAAGTGTTATTTTGCACATGTCCATGTTGAGAATAATGTTGTGTGAAAGTTTCAAAGTCATACGTTGAATAGTAACATAGATATGGCCTGGACAAGAAATGTCGGAAGACAAACAGCTAATTTGCATAATTTAGGTAGAAATTTGCATAAATTTGCGGAAAAAAGGTTTACGTTGCACATCTGCATATGGAGAAGACTGTTGTGTGTAAGTGTCAAAGTGGTATGCTACATAGTAACAGAGCTACATGTATGGTCTGGACAAAATATGTCGCACGGACGCACGCACCGCTAGACGGAAAAATAGAGATGGCAATCGTAATACACCCACATCACCAATGGCAATCTTAAAATGATATATTTTAGAAACTTTCATTTTCATTTTCAGACCACAGCAATAAACAAAAATATATCACAGTACCCTAAATAAAATAGCTTCAGAGAATAATTTACTAGTAAAATTAAATGAGGATCGATTTTTTAAATGAGACTATTTTTAGTTGTTGTTTTGAAAAACAAAAATCAACATTCAACTACCAAAAGAACATACAATGAAAATAAAACACTCTTGTCTTGAACTTGATCCAAAGTTCAAGTCCAAAATCTTGATACTTGTGGAATTTTAGCTTTTATTACAACCCACGATACCCATTTGTTAGTTAGTAAACACGATAAGCATCTAAATGATTCTATTTTTAGAATAGTGACATTCTCAATGGAGGGACTTTAATAATATATATCAGTATATTTAAAGAGGCTATATCGCAGAATTTTGGTATGACGCTTTATCATAGTTTCGTGAAATTCAAACACTTTCCTATTCATAAAAGTTGAGGAAAAAAAGTAAAAAAAATGCGGTATTTTTACGAGTTTTTTGGATATGTACAAATGACTTTTGTTCATAAGCTACAACTATATTTTTCAAGAAAAACATAAACAAATTTACTGGCAAATATATGACCTTGACCTTAGGGACATGACCTTGAGTGTTGGTTGTGATACATTCTTATGTCATGTGTAACAATCAGGTAAAGTATTATAAAAATGCACAAAGAAGTTAAGAAGATATAGCCCGGAACAGATATGTACGGACAAGTCTATTTTGTTTTAGATATTTGACCTTTGGGTCATGACCTTGAGTGATGGTCGCTACACATCCTTATGTCAATTGTAACAATCGTGTAAAGTATTATCAAAATATGTAAAGAAGTTTCCAGAAATTGAAGTATTGAACATATTAACCTTTGGCCTATAAGATTGAAATATGCAATTAGGTATGCACTGTAGAAACGTAAAAATCGCAAAAGGCACCAATTAAGTACCTGATTGAAGTAAATATAAAGTT
>JAVFBZ010147939.1:0-15320 GCA_032466195.1 Katharina tunicata | reverse complement strand
TTGAGATCGTATTCCCCTGAGTTGTGCTCATAATATGTTTTTATAAAACACGTTGAGCACGCACTCAGCTGAGAACAAAATCAAGGCAGATTCCAGCGGCTTGAGCACGCGTTTGTGGAGCAGGCAGAAAGACGTTGCATTGTTTTTGTCGGCTGCTTCGGAAGCGTTTTTGCATGTCGTGGAAAACAAGTTTGGCTCAAAATAAAGGTATGATTTTCAAAATCGAATCGAAAAGGGTATGCAAAAATGCATTTAAACCCAACAAAAGCCGCATTTACCTATATGTTCTCGTTGAGTACGTTCTTGAGCATGGTACTTACTCGAAGACTTTTATAACCTCGGCTCATAACTTATGTGCCGTTCATACTAAGTTGGTACCCCCCTGCAAATCAACACTAAAAATATCATGGATAATTAACATCTTTATATCCATTAAATGAATGCTAATGCTATAAACTTGCGCCATATATTTAACTGAAGCGAATAATGTACAACTCGGAATGGCACTTTTGTAATGCTATATTTAAAAATAACAATGTTTTACTATAACAGTAAATGTTTCTGACGAAAAACACTCCACCCAACTATTCATCGTCACCAAAATATAGGCGATTTTTATACTCTAAAAGTTAATAGTATTTGGAATAAAGTTAACGAGATATATATGTGTATCAAGAAAAAAGAAAAAAAAATCGGTGTAAAAACCCAGCGTAGATACAGCAAAACATAACCCCGATTACAGGCAGACAGCTTACTTTCAAACTTGGTTGATTGACTTTGTAAAAACGTCAGAAAGAGGGAAAGGGTTAATTTACACCATTGTTTACTCGAAGTCCCCCAACAAGAGGGATGCGACAAAATCTGATAATGTTACGCCACTGCATAGAAACTAAGGTCGCCTTTCTGGTTTTTCTGACGTTAAGGGGATTCCCGGTTCTTTGTGGCCCAAGGACCACGCTATTTGACTAGGGTAATAAAGTTTGCTATCTGAAAACACTTGGACATTGCTATCCACGCTCTTCCAAAGGTCACGATAAACGTATTTCAACCCCGATCAAGTCAGTCAGGTGTGGAACTCGATCTGGAGCTGAGTAATGGTCTATAACACCAGTGGACAGCCAGCAAGAAAAGACTGAATGGGCAGTAAGATGCATAAAAAGTCAAAGCCAGAAGCTTTATAGGTAATTGGTTGAACCAGTAATCACTGTTATCAGTTAGAAACACTAGCCATAGTGGGCGCTGTAATTTTGATGTCTGTCGAATCAGGCAGTAGTAACCGGTATATCGGAAATGAAATCAATGACCATAATACAAGTGAAGCGAGTAACCGGTGAAATCTTGGATATAAAATAATTCTGCATACAGAAATAATAGTATTGTCACGTGGTATGTTTTGAAATTATAATCCGTTTATGTAGGTCTTAGCTGTCACCACCAGGTCATTGGACGAGTAGGTCGTGAGCTATGGTAATGCTTTTGGTTTGATAAATTTTAGCTTTAAAGGACAGTATTAGACGCATAGTGTGACAATATACAAGAGTCTCTATTTTCAAATACTGATACATGGACTTATCGGATTGAAGGCTATATGGACTAAAGTGAAATAAGGATTGTTAACTATTTTGGTAACTAAATAAACCTGTGCCAGGACTACTTTGAATGGTTGGTATAATGATAGCCATGTGCAATAGACCAAATCTACCTTCATTTGGTACTTAATGAATAAGTAATATTTCGTGCGTTTCATTGATACACGATGCCTTATATATTTGAGGTTCAAAATGTTAAACGGATTTCGATATGCACGTTTTGAATTTAATGCTTTTTTTTTAATAATGGTAATTGTTGACATGCACATGACAATTGTAAAACAATGTACATACTGGATTGAATACAACCTCGCAACTGCAGTAATTAAAGCCTTCTTGTTTTAAAGTGCCATGATGTACGTAATGTGGTGCTGCTACCATTCCTCGCCGCTGCTCGTGGCTCAAATAAGCATTTCAATACTCAATTAATAAAAGCAATAAAACCACGGCTTAACTTTTTATCTTTTTTCTTGAATATTATGACCGTACTTTAATAAACAATGACGAAACAAAGCGTTATATATCAATCATATGACAGAGTTTGCAAAAATGACATGCAAGTCGCCACAACAACTCTACTTCCAGTGCAACTTATCTCAGACAGCACCAATGCGATCATCCACGGATTGCTCAACGGCTAAAACAATTGTAAATATATACGATTCGGCAGCACTTCAAACTTCAAAGAATACATATGATAAGAAAAATAAAATAGGCATCAAGATTTCCTTTATTTCAATGCTGTTAGTAGCTTAATCGAATCCGTCAGCAGTTAACATTTAATGGGAACTGAGTAATGGATCATTTAACACTCTTGCCGGACGTACAGTAATCTGTATATGATACATTTAATACTGCTCATAAGACAAGGTGACAGATTATTCAGAAAGTATTTAGCGTTATCAGCGGGTATACACGATAAGATGTAAATCCGCTGGTCCAAACAGTCAAAAGTGACCAATCGATAGGAACTCAATCAATGGTCCATTCCCTATGCCTATGATATACCAGAAAAACCCTTGATAAAGAAATGACCACAAACAGGAAATAACATAACATATTGCGTTCTTGTTTAGTTACAACAATCAAGACAGTTGCATAAAATAATTTAAAAAAACAGTAAATAAAGTATGTTGTTTGAATCGTCAAAAGGTGGGAATAGTTCATAGCGTATAGTAGAAACAAATATTAACTAATGTGTTAATTGTTGCCATCAACTGATTGCTACATTTATTCTCCACAAATAAATAACAGTTTATCACTTTACAAAAACACCGTGTATTCGAAAAAAGCACCGGGAATTGTTTTGGTTTTGTTTAAATCATTAAAATCTAAAATATAGCATATGGTAGTTGAATATGAAAAATAGTGGTTGACACACTACACGACAAATACGATTTAAAATAATATTGGACGCGAATACTTGTTTAAGAAAATTATCTCAGTTTGCATTAGAAAATACACATAAATCATTTGGTACATTTTGTGAATTATCGTTTTAATTGCGCCCCAGCCTTTGACACATACGGAAAATTGCCATGCGCACACGTAGAAGTTGATGTCTTTATTGAAGAGTACATGTTATATTGATTACCGAGCACAGGTGCTTATGTAGCGTTTTGGTAAGCAGTGGATAAAACTAATTTCTATCACGGCTAACAATGAATGGTGAGGAGAGGTCAGAACCTTAATAAAAAAATGTCTACTGCTTCTTCTCAGTCATGGACTTAGTAGGATGGAATGACGAATAGCACGCGAAGTTAATAGACCAAATCTACATAAATCTCTCAAAAGTGTATCTTGATCTCATTACGATCATTAGCTTTCTAATCGATACACACTGTCCTAAACCTAACATATGGAGGCGATTGAGAAAACGTTCAACTCTGACTACGTCGATTTTCACTTTGACTTGCCCTTTGACAATTCAGCTTTTTGCATGTAGCTTTGATTCAAAGGTTTCATATAAACGTCTTTCTGGGTTGAAAATGTTATTACGCCTGTCATAAGTTAGGTCAGCGTCACAGTGGCTCAAACAGAACATACCTATTGAATTCATTCAGTCAAGAAGTATAACAGTATTAAACTATGCATTAGGAAATAATTGGAGTGTTGGACTGCAGTGTCTCCTTTCACTGTATCTCATATGTGTTCGAATTATTTTGCCAATAGGTTTATAAGGGAAGGTTTCCGATGGCTGCGGTGATCGCGTGGTGCGTTTTACAAAGTTTCTTCTCAATTTCCCCCCATAAACTGGCCACATTGCAAAGTCGTCATATAAGTGACATACCCTTGAGGACAACGGTAGACACCATTCAAATAAATAAATCAATAAATTAATTGACAAAGTTTCTAACAGTGTTTGATCTCCAAGCTGCTGTGGATATATCAGGTCTGCTGCGCGCTGTTACGACTGTATACCATCGCCAAACATAAACTAATCCACATATCTTTCGTTTTGGAGCTAAAGGGTAGCCGTTGATAACGATATAAGTTGGGTGGTAGACACTATAGAAATTTCAAAGATTTCCTGTTTGAGCTATAAAACTTGTGTGGGTGCAGTGATTGTCTAAATGATAACAATTGTTTTGAAAGGCCGCGTTTTGTTTAATTTCTACATGCACGCGAATACATTGAATTAAGATAAAGAAGTAGAAAGTAAATAAGCTAGAAATGTGTGATCTTTTTGTTCATTGAAGTGTACAACCAGCAAACAGATATAAATCTAAAGAAAGCCGAAAAATTCCAAGGTTTACAACTCCACATTTGAGGCGATTGTATAAACGGTTAAGTATTATAAACATAGTTCACAAATTCCGCCAGAATCTTCTACATGTACCGTATTGTTTATATTTACCATCACCGTAAACATCGAGCATGAATTTCGTTTTGTATATTCTTAGGACGAAATGTGTCGCATACACTCTAAAATGGGGTATTATGCGGTATTGCAGCATCACATGAGTTACAGGCGGGGTTTTCTCCCAAGTAAAAGCAAGAGGTTTTCCGTTAATTCCACCCAAATATGTAAATTGAACGTTTAAAAATATGAAAACTAAAAATTATTGGCGAATATTCAAATGAGCGTGTGTTAGTTTGCTGACACATTTGGGCCACTCTTTGATGTACCGTCGTCACTCCAAGGCACTGCTGAGTTCGTCATATTAGTGAAATACTCTTGAGTATGACGTTAAACAACACTCATGTCAATAAATATATCTATAATATTGTTGGGGAAATGAATAAAAAAATTTGTTAAAATTAAAAAAAAAATGCATATACTTTGCCATATCACCTATAAACATTTATTTTGACATAAGTTTTTTGGGTTTTTTTTTTTTGGGGGGGGGGGGGATTTCCTTTGGGATAGAACAAGTCATTAGGACTTTATTCCTGCCAACTAATTTAATTCAATTATGTATTATTTATCTGCCATTTGGTAAATAAACATTCAATCCGAAAAAGTAAATAAATAAATAAATAAATACAAGATTCAACAAATTGACTCGTTACATATAAATTCATTCACCGTGCTTACAACGAGGGTTTTACTGATACTTATGTTCAATTCAAATTACGTACTCAAATCAAAAGGCATATGCCAATCAGACATCTATTTTATTTCAACGAAACTGTTTTAATCTATGCACAAACTTCCAATCTGTGTGATGTGTATTTGTTGCGTATGCGAATTTAGAAGGGAGGAAAGTGAATTTGGATGTTGATCTAGCAAGCAAGAATCTTCAGATCGATCAGTTTTAAGGTAATGTTGATTAACCTGTGTATTTATTTGGTGGGAGAAAAGAATATTCTATAAAAGTGTTTAATCTCAATATGTCTTATCTCTAAAAAATTAACGTAGAGATAAATATTTCAAGCAGGAAAATGAACACTGAGCAATGGAGATGGATAATACAAAATGTGCGTTTGATTGTCTTAATAATGTTAGAGAACATTTATATAAAAATAATATTAAGATTTAAGTTTGATCAAAGATTGATGTAGGATGTCAATGCTGCATTTAATGTTACATTTGATATATATATTCAGGATAACAAATATTGTTTCTAAGATGCAATCCCCTTCTTTAAATAAATATTAACAAGATTGAGAAATCGACTATTGATGAATTGTAAGGTATTCTTTAAAAAAAAGTACAGATACAATGCATGGACTAGTGCAAATATTTTCTGATAATACAGTGTGTACTTCTGGTCTATAGGACTTGAAAAGAGTGGATTTACTTTTGGCGCCACAATAGCTAAACATAATTTATATTGTGACACCATGTCCGGTAAAGTAGAGAGGCTGATGAAAAACATTGGTGTATTTATATCTATAGTACCATCACTGTGGTTGGGAAGTTGGTAAAATATCCATATAACTGAAGTTAATACAAGACATATAGACGGTGGGGAAAACTAGTACGTTCTATCAAACTTTGTTTTGAACATCATCATCCCGATTACAAACAAGAAATGTCTTAAAAAACTATTCGACAAAGTAATTTTGTAATATCTTCAGAAAAACTTCGACAGACACTAGAAGAAACTTTTCACAATGCACAGGTTGGAGGCTGAATTCTGTCTAGCATGGAGAAAGTTGTTTTCAGCAGCCTGAACTTATTAACAATATTTATTTTAACAGCCTTCCAGAAAAGTCCGTTGAGGTTTCTTAGTACAACTACGTCGAGAAAAGTTTATCTAGCAATTCAGGTGTCACACAAAGGGACACATCTGAACGTTTTACTGGTCTTGTTTTTGTTATACTTAAACCCAAGTATGGTGCAAAATGACAAAGTGGGCAAATATCTGGCAAATGATCACTTCAAACCTGACACCTGTCGTTCTTATCTCAGAAAAGACAACATTTCGAAACGTCTAGAACCTGGCTTATACAATGTATGTTATGCGCTTTATAGTACACACAATTTGAAGCACAGGCATTATAATGATAGGCATCATTTAATCAGTCATAGGTAGATAAGACTACATGAACGTACAGTCTCCATTCTGGTCAAATCGGACTTCAGCGGACATTGAATTGGAAGTGAGTAATGAACCATTATGCAAATGGGTAACCATAAAGGAAATGTGATCTTGGTGGATGGACGGTAATCTGCCTAAGGTATTTAATGTACTGAAGATAAGACAGCCACGGGCTTTGCAGAGAACCACTTAAGCCAGTACTGGGTGTTATCAGTGGGTATTTTGGCCACGATCGGCATTACCGGTATCGCGGGCAGCAGTGACCGTTATATTGAAAATGTAGGAAATGGCGAAAAAGAATCCTACCTTCTGAAGCCACTTGCTCAGAGCAGAATTAGCTGCTGATACCAGATTGAATCACTAATAGTGATATCCGAGGAAGGTCTTCAACATGGTGTAACCTCATCGAAATTATGATTAAATTTAGTACAGTTTTGCGCATCCGGTCCCTGGTTTATTTGAAATAATAATGTATATATTTAGTCAAGGTATATTCGTATGAGACACCATTTTACTCGTGAATCATAGAGGACTTCATATGACGGCTATGGCGCAGTAAGAAAGGAAGTACTATATGAAATTAAAGTCATGATGGACATATTTTAATAAAATGCGCCAAGAACATGTTGTTTTTGTTAAACTTATGGATAGACTGAGCAACAATTAGGTGGTTATCGTAAAGCATGCTACCTTATATCAGCCATTCAAAGGGGAAGAGCCTGTCGATAAGCTAGTGACGTCATCGTTTCTTGTTTAATGCAAATCTGTTGCACGTGGATAGGAAACAAAAGCGAGAAGCGTTATGGCGTCTATGTAGCTGTCTTGAACTATGCCGTTGCATGCAAGTTGAATACACAGTAGTGATACGAAAGTAATATAAGATACAGCAATGATTTAACTGTTACACAAGGCCTACCAGTTAGCTTAAGATGATGTATTTAAACAGCTGCATTAAAATACTACTTTTTACACCCGGTATAAGAATGTCCCGTTCGTATATAAACACTAAATGTGGCGGATAATTTTTGGACAGTATATTAAAAATGTATGGTTTGAAATTCGTGAAATTAGTAAAAACACAACCAGAAAAAGACAGTTAATTTGTATGTGTACAATCTACATAATTGGTTTAGGCTGTGGCAACGAAACACGTATCCTGAGCATTCGTAAGATTTGTATTGTGTAATAAACATGTATTACTGAAAGGGTAATTTTACCCGACATTTGTAAAAGTGGACGATGGAAATAGATTCAAGTCAGGGATAACCATGAATGTCTATTTTACTACTACTACTACTACTATTGTTTTATCTGGCGGCCCCATTCAGATGAATTATGTACGTAGATTTGTCTCATACTTTGACTAATAAAAGGATGAACAACAGCACTGTGATACCATTATGATTAACATTTAGTAGAAATTGGAAGACAGCCAATGTCTATTATAGTTTCGACCTTTAAATAAGCAGTCAAGAACTACTCTTATGATGAATTGGCTTATAATGGTTGATAGCTGGACTTGTAGCGTGTCGTGTTACACTGTCTAGTTTATAGAGTGATATCAGATGGCATCAAAACGAAGCTGAGACACTCAATCGATTCTCCACATAGTATTTGCATTAGAACATCGTCGAAGTAATCAATGACAATAATGCTAAACTGTTTTAAATAACCACGTCTCAACTTTTAAATTGAGTTTCCACGAAATCCTGTACTCCTGTACAAGGCAGCCCCTTGTTATTGCCAAATCCCACATTCCAAATTCTAGAACTATTTGTAACTTGAAAGCAAATAAATTGAGTTTGATTTTTAAACACTACGACAAATTTAGATGTTCAATTCGAACTGGGTAAATATGACAATATCACTGATTCGTTGATGTACCACTTGTCGAGGGTAAAACTTTAATGAATCTATATAATTAAAGGTACTCATGAGTCAACAATTATTCGTATCATTTCAATTTAGCCAATGACAATCCTAAACACCATTTGAACCTCAACATAATGTAGCTCTGGTCATATGTATGAGTGTAATCGCCAAGTCATGCAGAAAACAGGAACGATCCAGTAACTGTAATAAGAGGTTTGGTAAGAGTTATGTAAGAAGATAAAAATGATACGAATTCACCAAAGTTGGCAGTGGTACTGTTGGTGGTAGTCGTAGTATCACACATTTCATATTCGGGAAAGAGAATCGTGAATCCTTGCCAGTACATGAACTCACCAGGCCTTTATGTACATTGACGCCACCGTTATCCAGTAAATGAAATGTAGTATACTGAAGAAATCACAAACTGTAGTCTACGCTAACAATTCTGCGCCAGTAGTGTTGTATCCCTAGATCAGTTTAATGTATAAGTGCAATGAAGATAGTCGGATCCTCATCAGGAACTGATGATCTTGTGGGATGGACACAGACTGACACAAGCAAGGATTTGCACATGTGCTTGCATTCAGTAACAGGTTTCTATTTTGAGCTAAATAAGGTACGCTGGCAACTCACTGAGCTAGTAATAGAAATAGGTTGCTAATACATGTGTTTGTACATTGCTTGGTTTTATTTCCTACATTAAACGTGTAACAAGATACAAACACAATCATCTGGTTGGTAGTTTGCGCGTTGTGAAACATACAATGCCAGAACAACAAATGCTTCTATCTAAAGAGTACAATACTGAAAAAAAAAACACATGTCCATTTTAATAATGTACCTGGATTTGAATTCCTCTGGGTTTCTTTATTTTCCTCGGCATTGGAAGGCTATGAGTGCTGCTAACATTTACATTCTAAGCTTTTCGATTGTAATAATGCAACAGTAGCAAGGCAAATACGACATGTCTTACTTGCAATACTTTTAAATGAAGAATATAAAAAAGCACACATGTTATGTGAAGCTATTTCACTCTGACATAATTGGTATTTTGTGCATTTGGTTCATTTGTGTCATATTCGGTCGCTTGTTTCAACGTTTTAGATGCTCAAAATCGGTTCACGACTTAATAGAAGAAAACTTGCAATATCGATGAAGGGGAACTAGGAAGGGTTCCCAGTTGTGGTTTAACTTTGATAGAAGGAGTTGGAATCATGACAATAAAGGGATGATAAGTAGAGTTCAGAACCTTCATCAGAAATGTTAACTAGTGGTTCGTTTCAATCGACTGGTATGATTGATTGGCATATAACAGGATATGTTAAATTGACCAAATCTACACCCTACTCTAAATTATCAGAGAGTTATGCTGACCTCGTTGTGAATATTGAACCAAAAAATGGCCATTGTGGATTTATAGACATAAATTTACCTATTGATAATTTTTACTGCGTAGTTTGGCAATTGCGATTTTATAACGCCCTGTCTACTAACCATTCCAGGTACAGATAAGGATACTCGGCATTCCAACATCCAATCAACTTAATGGCGGTATCGCAACCAAACAATGAAAATACAGTTACAGTCATATTCTTTTCGACATAAGTTTATCGCAATGCTCTCAGAGTTATTGGTTTGACAGCCTACAACCTTATACATCTACGAAGGCTGTTTAATGCCTTTTTTCTCTTTCTGGACAACGCCAAGTCTGAAACGAATCAATAATTTGAGGGAAAGATTTACCTCAACGAATGTGAATGATGAAGACAGTGTGGTAACAAACACAATATATAGCATTGAGCATTACCCATGGTTTAATTTCTAAAAATACTTGGTGATTTCGGCTCATCGTGTAAATGCCGCCCGCCATACGTTTTTTTTTTTAGATTAGTGGTTGTAAAACCATAGGCAAGGTGCTGGCAGATTGCATGGCAGTCTTATATAAGCCTACTAAAGTGGGCGTAGGTAGGTAGGTAAAAATAACTTACATCTGCGGTGCCCTTTTCGTTTTGTCATTAACTGCGACTTACAGTTAAGCGAGTGCAATTATATGACCATCAGTCTGTATTTAATGGGATACTTCGAGGTTTCCTTCCGTGGATGTAAATTTGAGCAGACATCATCACAATAATTTGGCATTGTTAAGCTGTATTTGGAGCCATTTGGTTTGAATGAGAAGAATCTGTATGCGCCTACATGACGGAGAAGCGTCCCATGTAAAATATCGATGGCTAGTTTATTATTTCAGGAGAAAAAACATTGCTTCTTTGCTGACGCCGAAACTTAGGTTTTGACTGATCTTTCACTATTCACATGTCGACATAGACGTTCCTCTGTACGCGCATTGCGATTTGGCATTTTAAAAAAATCAAAAATAATGTTTATACATTTTACAAATTATATAAAGTATAAATTCTTTATTTCACTCATATGGCGGCGTGTTAGACGATTCGTTGACGGAAATCACACGTGACGACACTGGCAAAACACTTGACACCACACGACATCAACAGGACGAAAAGCAGGACACGAACAACAAATCGAGTTCCTGATGACCAGAGAACACTAGGGCACAGGAAGCCCCCGCCAGCCACCCGCCCAACGTTGTCAGGAATTTGATATGCTGCTGGACGGTGTTGTTCAACAGTCAAACCAGCATAAAATAAACTATATTGTGACGTGACGTCATACAACAATGTTTTGAACTTTTACACCGGTCCCTGAATTGTAGAAATGTATCTTGATGACATTTGAACTAGTTGTTGCCCCAAATATATGTTTAATGCGATACATTGGTCCATTGTATTAAATGAACGAGCCTTCACATTTAGATTAAGCTTAAAAGACTCCCCCGAAACTATTTGCAATTTGCATGTTATTTTTGGTTAATGCAGTTTTGTAAACATAACACTCAATTCACCCCTGGATGATTGTCTATACAACCTTCAATATATCTTGCTATCTTCTAAGTCCTTCAAGTCATGGTGATAGAACTGTCCTCATAAAACGAAAACATTCCCCACTGAGATACAATGTCCAATATGCCTTGTTTTCTTGAGCGCGGTTCTATAAGCCATTATGATCAAATGTTCCACAAGAAATGAAAACATTCATTCATATTGCAATTACATATTCCGGAGTAGGATAATTGAGAATATATTGACTGGATTTCCCAAACGATATGTGCCGTATGTTTTGACGATATAAGGATGATTCCATTGGGATGTGTTGTCAGTTTGTATCTGTTTATAATCGTTTTTTACCCTGTAGATTAGGGCAATTTTTTGAGTTTATATTCATGCTGCCATATTTTGGACTAAGGAAAATGTTATTTGGACGGACGAACTACTGTAAGGTGTATCACTTTATTTGTTTGTGTTGAGTCTCTGTCTGCTAATGTAATACACTTCTGACATATAAGTGAAATACCCATGAGAAGGCCGTTAAATACCACTTATTCTTCATGTAGGCATGAACTCGTGCACTTAAGGGGAACCGGCTACTGCGTCGATAATATTGAAAATTAATGTAGTAAAAAAAACTAACAAGACGTAAAAATAAGTGTATATCAAGTTTTTCGCATTCCTGTATGACGGTTTATAAGGACTTGGTTAATAGTGTAAGTTTAATAGGATAGTATAAACTTGTTTGCAAACAAACCTGGAAAAAACACAAAAACGCTACCCAAATCTAAAAATCTGGTGTACATCACAGACCTCGTTTTAGCACTAAACATTACGATCATTAAGGCGATTAACAAATGAATGCCGCCAAATGTCAAAATTCCAAAAAAAAGTCCGCCTAACTTATCTTCAAAGAAACACGTTTACTAAGGAATTAGTTCTACTGACCAAAAGATGCACTTCGTTAACCTATATTTACTGTTGACTCATTGTACTTTCTGGGGAATTCATTGACCTGGAACCCGAAAAGCTCAACGGACTAGAAACACTATTCACGTTTTGGTCCATTATCTTGATTACTCCTTCCAGGCTAGCTTCTTATAAGTGACACATAAATGCCATTAAACAATCATATGCTAAAAAATATTCCCCGAGCATCAAGTTATGTTATCTGCAATATGTGCCCGTGGACTACATTAGCCTCACTTTCCTTAAAACTGGCAACATGATCAGTTGTTGATGTTGAATATGCCAGACTATTCTCAATACAAAAATATGTCTGAAAAAATGTAATATAAAACACTTATCAATCATATGTTAAAAAATATTCCCCGAAAATCATGTTATGTTCACTGCATTAGTTTTCTCTGGACTACATTAATCTTTCTCTCAATATAATTGACAACATGATCAGTTTGTTACGTTCAATATGCCCGACTTTTCTCAATACTAAAATATGTCTATACATATGTAATATAAAACCATTTTTTAATAAGCAAGGACAAAAAAGGAATTTTCTCAATACAGGACCATTTTAAGTATAAATTTATCGCGTGAGATTCATTTATAACAGCAATGCTGATAGTATGAGACTCAAGCCGTAAATGACTAGAATGGACGCTTTTCTCATGTGGCTATTAAAACCACTTACTCATTTACCAATAGTGTCCAAAATTAAAACAAATTAAAAACAATTACCGCAGCAGATAACAAAAATAATCAATCTTCTTATATTTATTGAGATGGATGTATTCTAACGACGGTTTAGTAAGATTGTTTTGATAATTATCCAACTTTAAACGAACTCAATCTTTGAGTCAATGGTTAAGTCTTATGTTTATGATAATACAATGACAATCTTCGATTTAAATTATATTGTGTATAAAACAAACCAACCATCTATTTAAATTTTAGCAAGCAAGTGATATATGGTGACATTTAGCACGAAAGTATCTGCTCCCTGCATCGAATATAATTTAAAATATACTGATCATATTTCCTAATATATAATTGAAATGTTTTCACTGTCACCCCACGTTATTTCATACAATAGTTTGAATTGATACAAATTTAGGGCAATGAGGATGTCATTTTGCTCGAATAATCATCTTAATTAAATACGTCAATAGTTTCTCGGAGAAGAAACTTAGTAACCAATCCGCAATAAAGTACAAAAGTAATCCACCTATTTAAGTATCAATAGCAATAATAACCTTTTTCTCGAGAATGAGAAATCAATATTTTGTCCGATCTTCAAATAGTTGCTGTGAAAGTATCTTGATAACATCTGCCACCTCGAGATGGAAAAAGATTTCAGTCGAAAAAAAACTCACTAATGAGGCAAATATTTTAACACAGTGAGCAATGTCAATAATTTAGGAAGAAAAAATGGATGACGAGACAGGTTATGGGGAAGCAGGTTATGGGGAAAATAATACAAAAAATTATACCGATAATGATTCTGTTAGCATATTTCTATAGAAATATGCTAAGTCATCTGCGGTATAAAAATTGGATATTATGGGTGCTATGTTATTGACGGCGATTATTCTGACTATTGCAAATGGCATAGTTCTTCTTTGATTTTCAGGCAAGCCATTAAGTATGAATGGATTCACCAATTCACAGACAAAAAAATACAGGTTGAGTTATGAAAGTGTCTTGTCGTTAATATAATTACGTCATTGATAGATTATTGTAAAGAGACATCTTTTGGTGAACACATATTATTTTATAGTTCTTTTAAGCATGTTACGCTAACTAACTAATTCTTTATTCGTTTGACTGTTATGTTTTAAAAAAAATATTGGTTATAACTAGTTTTTGTCAACTAAAATGAACGAAAATCCGTTAAATCTGAATGTAACGACTGTTTGTACTTGTGCCACTCATACTTTAAGCAACCTGTAACGATACCAACTACATGTAAGTGTTTGTTTGTTTAAATTATGTGCCATATGTTTATGCAAGAACTAAAATAGCTCCTCAACTTAAAGAAATACTGGAATGTACTTGATCTTGTCATTATTGACAGTTTCCGGGTCCTACCGACCCTTTGTGTTAACAACAGAGGGAAATTAGTTTCTTATCCTCTCTGTCTTCTAGCTTGTCTTAGAAACCTAAGAGCCAACTAATCGATATTAAAATTAATTTTGATCTCATTCAAGGCAAGAACCTGTTGAAAGTTGAATGATTCAATCAAAGGAACACCAAATGTTTGTTGTTTCTTTGGTTGTGATTTTACACCGTTATTTCACTCATGTGACGGTGGATCACACCAATGGGGGAAAACAGCCACCCTGAACGACGATGGCAACACAAGACACCACAGTACATGTACAGGACAAAACGAATCGGCGTCCTGGTGCTCCTTAGCTCAGTACACAAAATGACGGTAACTCATAATACACTAATTGTACTATTGATAGAAAAATGATAAAATTTGGTTGGAAAGCGATGTGGCAATCTACATTGAAAGGTCACCAGTTAAATATCTAAGAGTTGTAATCCATATGAAATATGCTTTTCGTGTTTCGTTTTGATGTATTTATTTGTTTTCCCCGTGAGGCAAACGTTTTTAAACCTGAACACGTCTAGGAATTCGACATATCTTAATCATGTGTAAGGTTAACATATGTGCACCCATTAATTTAAAGTTTGTGCTCCATTGCTATTTCAAAAGGTATTTGTTTAAAATGGTAAGCTGCTAGCAAGTTGACTTGTCCTCGGGGCTGGATTGTTAAAAAGTTAAACCAGGATTAAGTGACCAGCGTAACAAAGAAACTATATTGTGACGTGACGTCATGGAACAATGGTTTGAACATAGTACACTTTTGAGCAACCGGTCCTAGGTCTAATATGTATATTTATATCCATTGGGTTTCAACGTTGAACCAGGTAAAGGCTCCAGGGTAGACATTATTCCTTTTGTACTACAATATGACCAGCCTAGCACCAGGTTTGCTAGT
>JAVFBZ010147928.1:0-19871 GCA_032466195.1 Katharina tunicata | reverse complement strand
ATGAGCTAAGTAACCCTAAGTTCTGCTGGGTCAGCATGACATCTAATGAGCTAAGTAACCCTAAGTTCTGCTGGGTCAGCATGACATCTTATGAGCTAAGTAACCCTAAGTTCTGCTGGGTCAGCATGACATCTAATGAGCTAAGTAACCCTAAGTTCTGCTGGGTCAGCATGACATCTAATGAGCTAAGTAACCCTATGTTCTGCTGGGTCAGCATGACATCTAATAAGCTAAGTAACCCTAAGTTCTGCTGGGTCAGCATGACATCTAATGAGCTAAGTAACCCTAAGTTTTGCATAAACCCCAATTAAAGCATAGGCTTTGACAAGAACTCTCCCTAATTAGCCAAAGTTTTAGTTTTGGAGGGTGTTGGATCACTCGCATCTATTTCAATGCTATAGAGCCCTGTCTATGTTACACAGGAATTTGAGAACAGTGTTGTGCCGTTGTCCTTGAAGCGAGACTTTGCCCATGCCACGGAGAGAATAGCTGAGCTAGAGGAATCATTGTTGGGCAAACAACTAGCCCTGGAATCACTGGTGAAGGAAAACAACCAACTTAAAACTACAAGCACTAAACACCAGGTGATCCTCATAAGTCTTAATTTGGTAACAATTTAAAAAAACTTATTTGAATACGCTGGGATGTTTTATTTCTGGTTATAACAGTTCAACTGCCATCAGTACTGGTTTTGCAGTTTGCTACTTCTCTTCTAAGGGGACTATTTAAACTGAAATTTATGGATATGTACGTTTCTCTTTAGACATAAATTATAACATAAAAAATTCAAATAATTTTTGCTGTTTTGTTCAAAGGACAATACTGTTTTTTGATGAGGCTTCTGTCTGTTTTCCACCAAAAACAAGAATTGACAATGCAAAGCCGTCATTAATGAATTACCTTTGAGTACGACCGTAAACCTGCAATCTGACAAAATAGTATATTGTGGTATTGTTTTTTTTCACAGGAGGCCCACGACAGACCAATATCTGATTGTCCTGGTGAAGCAGAGTTATCTACTCCTTACAGTGATATCTATCTGACAGAGACACATCAACTCATGGAACAGGTTCAAGTCTTACAGAAGCAGCTTCAGAAGGTTAGTTCTATCAAATAGGAGGATTCTTTTACTATCTGTAACCAGATACAGGGTTTCAGCTAGGATTGTCCTGGCCTTTAATTTGTGGCCTTGTGCAATTTCTGGGGAAAACTGATCGCATGATTTTTGTGTGTGTCGAAAAATAAGAACAAATAGTTTGTCTATATTGACCCAGATTAAATTTTTTTTGGAAACCCCCTCAATATGCCAAGGAGGTTAGTAAACATTTCGATGTCTATGAAGCCCTGTACAAGTAACGGTTTCTCAAAGATAAAAATGTTTAAAAAAAAACAACATTGCACTATAAGTATTGAGAAAAAACCCACTGTAAAAGACAATTCTGAAACATCTAGTGCGCGGGATACAAAAGCATCTGATTCTTTGTCTTATAGAATTTAGGATATTTCAAATTTTCACCCTGTAAAGGTGTGAGGCCCCGAGAGAAACTAAATATAAAGGCACTTTTGCCAGAATTTTTTGTCTTTTTGTTTTACCTCGAAATACAAGAAAGAAAACTATACCCCTTTTTAGTACATGTAATTCTGGAGTATGTTATCACAAATAAATCTGTATTTTTGCCAACGAAAGTAATGAGCATGATAAGGATCAGCTGTGTAGCCGTTCTGTTATTGGTTATATGTGTCACTGTGTGTGTGTGTGTACTTTGGCAAGATGTTTTACCATGTGTCAATTTCCAACCTTATGATGCGCACTTGTTAGACCATTTAATGATTGCATGGGCAATAGACAGCTCTAGGTTAATCATATCTCACAGCTCCCACAGTGCTATACCAGATATAGTACTGGTCAATCATATCTCACAGCTCCTGCAGTGCTATACCAGATATAGTTCTGGTCAATCTTATCTCACAGTTCCTGCAGTGCTATACCAGATATGGTACTGGTCAATTATATCTCACAGCTCCCACAGTGCTATACCAGATATAGTACTGGTCAATCATATCTCACAGCTCCCACAGTGCTATCCCAGATATGGTACTGGTCAATCATATCTCCCAGCTCCCGCAGTGCTATACCAGATATGGTACTGGTCAATCATATCTCACAGTTCCCACAGTGCTATACCAGATATGGTACTGGTCAATCATCTCTCACAGCTCCCACAGTGCTATACCTGATATGGTACTGGTCAATTATATCTCCCAGCTCCCGCAGTGCTATACCAGATATAATACTTGTCAATCATACCTCACAGCTCCCACAGTGCTATACCAGATATGGTACTGGTCAATCATATCTCACAGCTCCCACAGTGCTATACTAGATATAGTACTGGTCAATCATCTCTCACCATATGTTTCAACCAATCAAAAGGAAGAGCGTGTACAACTAAATCTGCACGTATCCTTCCGTTATTGTCTACTGGAACAGTTCTAAAACTTTAAAATAGTTACCACTTGTCACTTATCCTTTAAATAATATTATAAAATTTTGTTTGAGAAAAGAAAAAAAGCACAGTTTTGTGACTTTTTTTATCTTGATAAAGGCTCGGTCAAACGGGTGTTGTTCTCTATAATCATCGAATAGGAACAACCCCCATTTGACCAACCCTTAATCAAGCAATAAAGGTCAGTAAACTGCACTTTATTTCCTAAACGAAATGTCAATTGGTGAAATGTTGACATCGTCTTCCTCCATTAACTGTCACAGTAACTTCTGATTTTGCTTTTGTGTTTTCATTATACATCACATTCATGCCATTTGGTTGTGCTTCCTAAGCTAAGGGCTATCAGGTTTTGTCTGGGAGTTCTGCTTTATTCATACAGCGGAGTTACTGCACAGAGCATACCAAAGAAACAGACTAATTGTTTTTCTGTAAGAGGAACCTGCATTGCTTAAAGTTCCACTACTGCGTCAAGAGCTCTTGCAACTTTTTCCATGAAAACTGTTTTATTCCCCCTGTGGCTTTTATTGTAAGGGGATTTTAACGGTTTGAATCTAGTGTTGAAAGAAGATGAAAATCAGGTGAATGAATTTGATTGGTTTTGTTCACTCGTTCCAGTTTTGTTCTGGTTATATTTTGCTTTATCAAAGGCTATTGTTACACTATTTCCTGTTTGAATGAATTTGCAACAAAATTGTCATTACTCCCACATCCATGTTAGTAGGATAGGTTTAATAGGACTGACTGATATTTCTGGAGAAAGTATGTTGTTTCAGCCAGCATGTACTCAGAAGCACTTGTCTGGGTCCCAAATATATTTGACCAGGTTAAATTAACCACGTTCACAGTTTAACTTTGGATAGCCTGCTCCAAAACCCCACCTCTTTAAATTACAACTTAGGTATGCCATAAACTCAACTCACTCATATTAAAGATGATTCTGTTATTCAAATAGTGAAACAGTATTTGAAATGTAAATTCATGTCCTTAACTGAAAACAAAACAGATAATATGTTAAACTATCATATAGATTATATGTTTTTTCATTATGCTGTGTTTGTCAAGCCTTTCTATAATCAATTGTCATGTTCAGTTCCAATTGATAAAGTTTACCTAATATCCATTTTTTCTGTTTTAGGCTGGCCAAGTCCTCAACATTCAGATGTCTCAGCACCATTTTTCTGCACAAGCTCTATTGGACGCCAAGAACCAAATGCTAGGACTCCAGGACAAAATTATGCAAAAAGATAGAAAAATCACCAAATTGGAAGAACACATTTTAAGAGATAATTCCTCTTCAGACACTGTGGATTCTCATTCTTTGCTAGACATTGCTCAGAGTGACATCAGAGCCTTGAAATCGGAAAACGAAATTCTAAGACAACAACTGGAAAACTTTGAAAGTGGATCGAATCAATTATCAGATTACAATGAAAAGTTGTTGGCACAGCTAAATTCTATGAAGAACAGAGAAACTGAACTTTTGTCTGTAAATGAAGCTTTAAAACAAAACTTGGAAGTAGTTACCCATGAAAGAACTGAATTAACAAGAGAACTTGACAATGTCAAACAGCAGCTTAGTCTTAGTTTACAAGAAGCAGCTGTACTCCAAACTGAAAATGAATATTTCAAGACTGATACTAACACGGAAGAAATAAGTCGACTGAAGAAAGAAAATGAGACTTTGAAACAAGAATTGGAGATGGTGAATGTTGAAGCAATGAATCCATTTCATTCAGATACTGAAGCTTTAGAGATCAAAAATGAGAGCTTGAAGCAAATGCAACATATGTATCAAGCAGAAAATTACAGCACGCTAGAAGCTGAGATTGAAACTTTGAAACAGAAATTATCAGTATTTAACGAAGAAGAGATTGGTATGATTAAATCAGAAAACGAAAGTTTGAAGAAAAATTTAAATTATGTCAATTTTGAAGAAATTAATCACCTAAAAGCAGAAAATGAATCTTTCAAGATTGAAAATGAGAGTTTGAAGCAAATGCTTGATACTTACCAAGTAGAAAATTCCCAAAAATTGGAAGCAGAGATTGAAAGTTTGAGACAGAAACTGGCTTTGTTTGATAAAGAAGGCATAACTATGCTGAAATGTGAGAATGAAAGTTTGAAGGAAAAATTGTTTTCAGTCAACTTGGAAAACGAGTTGAAAGCCAAAAAGGACTCTGCTACATTTGATGATAAAGACTTACCTAAGTCCCATAATGATTTTCCTGGAAAAAGTGCTGTCTTTGAACAATTAGATTTTGTCAAATCTGATGATATTGTGGCAGGGAGATCTGCCCCATCTGTGTACAATGTGTTACTTGAATCTAATCCTCTTGGGATTTCTCACAAGGTTGAAGGAATAATTCAAGAGTACGCTGACCAATTGATATCAGTCTCTGTGATAGAAAGTCAACCAGAAGACAGTGTTATCAGTAGGACTGCAAACATATCTAACACAACTTTCAAAACTGAAGTTGATGAAACTGCTATATCCAAAACTGAATTTGATGGAATTGCTAAATCTGAAACTGATGTTGAGGAACCTGCCCATTTTGAAACTGAATTTAAGGAAACGATCAAAGTTGAAACGGAAGTTGGCAAACTTGTCAAATCTGAAATTGGAGTTGATGTAATTGTCAAATCTGAAACTGAGGCTGAGGATTCTGAAACTTCAGGGACCTATTCAGAAATTATAAAGGAGAGTGAACAAGGAGTGACAGTAAAGCCTTCAGAATTTGTAGAAACTATAGAGCTACAAAGTGATACATTGAAATCACAAGCAGATGACACACAGTTTGTTATCTACCAACATTCAGCAGACATGAAGTCCTTAATAATTGCAGACATTGAATCAAGGCTGTGTGAACTGGAAGGGGTGAACGCTCAATTAAAATTGGAGAAAGATCAGCTTTTACAGGATTTTGAAGGATTAATGTCTTCTCTTGAACTATTCAAAGTAGCAGAGGATGAAAAGGAAAAGCTCAGGGAGAAATTAGAACTAGAGCTAGACAGGGTTACCTCAGAGGTTGACGTTTTACGCACAAATACCAAAGATAAAGATTTTGAAATTGAAAACCTGAAGTTTCAGCTGGAGAGAGTTAATGCCAATTTGTTGTCTGTAACTGAAGAAAAGATTCTATTTAGTGAGTCAGTGCTCTCTGAGCAAACAATGTTAAAAGATCAAGTGAGTAACTTAAACACAGAGCTGGAAACGGCTAACACTGAATTATCACTTATTAAGAACTTGGTGCTAGATGAGACGAATGAAGTGAAGCTGTTGGAATTGCATGAGGTGATACAAACCAGACTGGAAAATACTTCACAAGAATTAGCCGAGGCTCTCTCTGAAAAACAATTAGCAGAAAACAAATTCAGGGAGATTGAATTTCTGCTTCAAGATTATGTTACTTTGGAAAAAACAAAAGATGTCAGTCTGCAAGAACAGACAAACAAGCTTGTGGAACTACAGCTGCATTATGAAGAAATGGTTCAAGAGAAGGTTTCAGCTACAGAACAGATTGAAGGCTTAAGGGGTCAGCTCATGTCTGCGGAAAATGAGCTCCAAGAGTTGCGCTATGAATCTGAAACCATGCAATCACTGATTTCAGATATAAATAAAGAGAAGGAAGACCATCTAGATGTAAATCAAAAGGAGGAGGTTGAAGTGTCAGGTGTGGAACACGAAGAATTACAACACCAGTTAAGTGAAGTGCTTCAGGAAAATATTTTGTTGAAGGAATGTCTTAAAGAAAAGGAAGACGACCTTGAGAAATACGAAGCAGACAATTCTGTGTTACAAGATAGCATATCAACAGCCGAGCAAGAGATTGAAAACTTGAAACTGCAAGCTGAATCACTCCAGACAATGCCAGAGGAGAGAGTAGAAATGGATGACTCTCTTCAGCTAAATTTAAAACAGGAGCAAACCCTTGAAAGCGTCAACAACTTTCTGTTAGAGGCTAAGTCAGTTATACCGGAATTGGTTAATGAAGAGTTTGAGTCCAACGATGACCTGTTACCTGCCCTTCAACATATCCATGAGCGACTGTTATTCTTGAATTCTAGACATTTGTATGTTGAGGAACTTGAAGCCATGCAACAGAAGTTGTCCAAAGACTTAGAACAGTCTAAAATTCATCATCAAAAAGTCTGTGAAGAATTGAACATGACAAAACAGAGTTACAACAGCCTTGAGCAGCAGCTCGAAAATAATGTAGCTGATTTGGGCCCTACAGCTGCTGCAATTAAGTTGGAGGAATTCAAAATAGAAAATACCAGTCTATGTGACCAGTTAGCTCACTTTCAAAATAGAGTAGATGAACTGGAAGAGAGTTTAAAGGACGCTAACATAGAGAATGAAAAGTTAAACAAAGAAGTGGAAACAGCTACCTCAAAAATTGAAGAAAGACAAGATGAAGAGAGCCAAATGTCAGAGCTGTCTGTCAAGTTGGAGCAATTAGAAAAGTCAAACCAAATGATAAATGAATCCTTAACATGTTCTGAACTGAAATGCAGTGAAATGAACAAGGTAATCGAGTCATTTATGGCTGAAAAAGAAGAATTTTTAAAGTCATTAAAATTGTCAGGTCAAAATTATCAATCAGCAGTTGAATTAATGGGATCAAAAGAGAACAGAGTAGAGGAATTGACAATAGAAATAACTTACCTTCAAGGACAGTTATCTGATGAAAATGAAAAGTATCATAACATTTTGTCCAAGATGGAAGTTGAGATGACTTGCTCTCAAAAGGACCTAAATGAATCCAGAAATACAATCATTGTTCTAACGCAACAGCTAGAAGATATTAAAAATCAACTCAATGGAATGTCCTTAGAAAAAGCTCAGTTTGAAGAATCCATGAAAGAACTTGAGAGTGAACTGGCTATTTCCAAAGATAACCTTTTTAAATCTGAAGATGCTGTAACTAAGGCATATGAAGAGCTTTCTCAGTTGAAAGTTAAATATGCACAACAAATTGAGGAACTAAAAGCTGTACAAGCAGAATTACATTCAACTAATCAGGCAGTTGATGAAGCAAAAACACAAATGTCTTCTCTGGGTTGTGAAAAGGATAAGAGAATTGGAAACTTAGTCAAAGAAGTTGATAACCTTACATCTGAAAATGACAGGTTGCATATAAGTTTAAGTGAAACTTTAGAAAAATATGAAAAGCAATGTCAGGATCTTGATAATTTGAAGCAGGAGTCAAATTCCACTCTGCAAGCATTTGAAAGAATTGAAAAACAGGCGTTTTCTGCTTCTCTTGAAAAGGATAGCATAAACGAAGATCTAATAAGTCAAGTCAATTGCCTAACATCTGAAAAAGAAAGTTTGGCAATCTGTATGACAGATACTGAACACCAACTTCAAACAATGGAAGAAGAGAATACAAATCTGAAAGCTGCAATGCAATTACAGAAGGAAGCCTCCTTTTCTCTTAAAGATGAACTTCTGGACAAGGTAGAAGAAATGAAGTCTTCAAAAGAGGAAGCAAATGCTCATATTAAGACTTTAGAGACTGAATTAGAACAGGTGCAGTCGACGTTGTTGGGGGAAAAAGAGAAAGAACAGAATTTGATAGAGCAACTAGACCGTGCTCAAGCTGAACTGAATGACCGAACATCTAATCAAGACGAATTAATAGAGAAAGCCGCCGCTTTTCAAGAACAAATTTCTGAACTGAACAAAATACTAGAAGAAGAGAGGAAAGTATCAGATACTCTGAAAACGGAACTTTCGGAACATCAAAATCAGTCAGCCAAACTTCAATTGGAGAATGATAAGTTAAGTCAAAGTTTATTTGAAGTAGAAGTCATCAATACACAAGATGCCGCAAGTCTTCAAAGTAAACTTAATGAATCCATTGAGTTGAAGAGAGAAGTTGAAGATCTTTCAGAAGAACTTCAATTCTTGAAGAACGAAAATAAAAAGCTGATTTCCAAGTCCCAGAGTCTGATGAACGAACTGGAGTTTTCTAGAACACAGCATTCTGGGGTGCTAGAAAATATACAGCAAGAGTTTGAAAAACAATCAAGTGAGCTGATTCGATTAGAAGGTCAACTATCTCGAGCAAAGGAAGAAGCATCAAACAAGTCAGGAGAGTTTGACAAACATCAATTGAATCAAGAAAAACAGCTACGATCCTTGGAGGAGGATAAGGCTCAGTTAAAGTCTGATAATGATTATCTGAATCAACACCTAGATTCTGCAATCAACAAAGGCAAGTTTTTTGAAGGTCAGATTTCATCTTACGAGACTCAAGTGAAAATGTTAAACAATACAGCTGAAGCGTTAAGACAAGATAAACTGGAACTGGAAGAGGAGTTGGAATCTTTGAAAAGTGGAAACATGAAACAAGAAAGTCTTTTCACAGAAAAGGAGAAGCTCAAGAAAGAAATAAAGGATCTGTCACAAAGCTTGGAGGATGCAGACACATTTATTGAGTCTCTTAGAGCGGATAAAATGCAATTATGTGAAGAACTTGAGACAGTACATTCGTCTACAGGTACAACTAGCTCAGACAGTTACCAGCCGCTACAGATTGAGATAAAGGATTTGAAGCAAAAAGTAACAAGTGCAGATTCATACATTGAAAAAGTGAGGAGTGAAAATAATCAGTTGTCAAATGAATTACAAACGTTAACTGAAGAAAAACATAGGATTTCATTAGAAACAGATCATGCGTTAAAAACAGTGATGGAGGAAATTAGGCTCTTGAAACAGCAGCTTGAAGATTCAGATGGTTGTGCAAAAACTTTAACAGAAAAAAATACTTTGCTGTCACAGGAGATCCAGGAGTTGCTTAACCAGAAAGACAAAACTAAACAAGACTTTGACCACAGTATTGAAATTTTCAAAGATGAGATAAATTATTTGCAGAAAGAACTTAAAAACCTTAAGGAAGAAAATTATGCTGCACAAGATCTCATTAAGGAATTAGAAAATGTTAAATCTGTGAAACAAATTGGTCTAGAATATTGTGATGAGTATGTACAGACAGAAGATTTAGAAACTGATCAAATCGACAACGAACTGAAAGATGTTAAAGCAGAAAGAGATAAATTCAAGAAAGAAAATACAGCAACAGAGGATCAATATCAAAAGTTACTAACAGAATACCAATCTGATGTAGAGTGCCTGAGATGTGAACTTGAAGAGAAAGTTCTCAACGAGCAGTACACCAGGGATGAGCTGGAAACATCTAAAAGGAGGGTGAAGACTTTAACCAAGGAAAATCATAAGCTACAAGCACATTATCAGAACCTAACTGTAACTGCTGCCAAATTTGGAATTACTCCAGAAAATGACAGTTCTCAAGAATCCACAGAAGTGGAAGACTTGGAATCTGAAGAAGATAATACAGACACTGATGAAGAACAGTTAGAGACGTTAAAGCTATCCGAAAATGACTTTAACGACACGAGCATGAGAGTTCTGATCGCGAAAGAAAAACAGGCATCGGTTGAGGTTGATGACAAGATGTCTCTTAGTGAAAGCATTCAAGAAGAAGATGCAGAAATCCAAGCTCAATACAAAGCTATGCTTCAAGATTCTGCACCGCAGAAAGGCAGCAGCGGCATAACATATACCGAAGAAGAGTATGAGGAAAAACTGGAATCTTTAGCTGCAAAATTTGAAGATGAGCTCCAATGCAAGGAGGATTATATTGTAGATCAGCATGCTATGGACATGGAGCGCATGAGAATAGAATGGGAGTATGATTTCAGAATGGCTAAAGACCAGATGGAGAAAGAAAAAAATTTGGAATATACCCAGAAAGTTGAGGCATTCAAGGTTGAGAAGGAGCGAGAGTTTGTGGAGGAACTACGGAAATCCAGGCTAGAAATTCAGAGAACCTGCGATGATAAACTCAAGCAGCATATAATGCCCCAGCACCTTGTAGAAAACAATTCTGACCTGATTACTGAGCATGAAAAGCTTCGACTTGAAAACCAGGTGAGTCAGTTATTACTCATTGGTCTCTAAATGACTTAACATTTAGACCCCTATCTTATATAGTTCAGCAATGAAACCTGAAAATGTCCACCTAACTAGGATCCTGAAAAATCATGTAAAGATTTTTATAATGAAATTGAAATATTTTGATGGGTTGAGATTCATCATATCTAAACTCTACAAATAACAGAAATCTTTTAGTCAATTTAAAAACATACTGCAACTGAAAAAACGTGATAAATATTCAGGTCTCATTGTATTTAGTTGCCACTAAAGTTTATACTCTGCTTGTTGTACTAATATACTTTTCTAATATACAAAAGCAAGATTAGAATTGTAACCATGGAATTGTATTGTCAAACAGAGATGGCTTCATGAGACAAAGAAAAAATCAAAAAGATTTAATTTAAGTGTCAAGACAAACATAACATAGATATTAATTTCTTTTTCTGAAGCATTTGGTTTTGTGTTGTGAAAATTAGATTTTTTGTTTATGTTTTTTGTGCTCTTTTCTCTATTTTCTGATATTTTCTTTGACCTCATAGCTCATTGCTGGTTTGTGTGTGGGACACACAGCTTTCTGTGTGGAACATGGCATTTGTAAACAAACAAAAAAAATACATCACAGATAAATGTAAAGGAACATGGACACATTAAACTGAGTGTAACAGGGTTAGATAAAAGTGCCTGTAAACCAGTCAGAAGTCAGAAGTTTAAATTAAAACCTTACATTCACAAATTCTATATTTACCAGACACTGATCAATAACTCATTTATCTGAGCCCTACTATTGATAAAGTTCTCCAATGGGTGATATTTGGCATGTGTGTATTTATTTTGGTATATAAGTAGAAGAGCATAATGACGTCATCAGTTTTAAATTTTTTTGCGCTGTTGCATTTCGAGGAGAAATAGTAAAATAAATATATGATAGCTGTGTTGTTGAAAAGTGCGGCGTGTTTTTTTTTTTATCGTGCATTTATTTCAAGTTTCTTAGTTCAAAGTCAAGAAAGTACAATATTTATATTTTTTTTATTTCTGTTTCGGTGAAATATAAGGATTTCATTCACAGACAAAAGTGATATGTCCTTTACATAGAATTACACCCTTTCAAATTATTTTTGATCGATTGTCTTCGTTTCTGTTAAGACTTTGTATAAAGATTTTTTAGGGTGAAACGAAAATCCTATTGTTATGATCCAATCTTCAACAGTCACAAATTGGAAGAAATAAGACAATTATAAGTTTGCGTCGGTAGGCTTTCCTTCTTTGTTTTTTTGTTTTTTTTTTAATTGTAGATTTCACATTAAAAAATCTCTATAGATATGAACTGAAATTTATGTCCTCAACACTCTGTACTATTTCAAATTGCTTACGCATTTCAGTAGTTGAAATATACAAAATATGAACCAACATGTACTATTTCAAATTGCTTACGCATTTCAGTAGTTGAAATATACAAAATATGAACCAACACTTAGTTCGATATCATTAAATATACATTTTTCATGAAAAAAAAAAAATGCCAACTGATGTAATTTTTGTACACATAATTTTAGGGTCGGTCAGGTTACGACAAACACATAGTATTATGAATGGCCTTATCTTCATTTCATTCACTATTTATAACTAATGACGTCATTATGTAATGTTTCTGTTAGATGTGTATTTGGGTTCAATGGTGGTTTGGGTTTTTTGTCCCTACAGGAATTGGGTGAAGCCAGGGACGCACTGCTGCAGCAGCTAAATGCTTCAATTAGAAGGCAAAAAAATTTGGAGGATGTGCTGGACATAATGGATGCTTCTCCTGCAATAATTGCAGCCGCTCTTTCTGACACTGATCCAAAGTCGCCAAGAGACTCTAACAGAGGTAACAATCAGATCATGCCACTACATTTTGAACCTGAAATAGATTTTTGTCAGCAACCATTCTCCAGTGCATCTATAAGTGATTTCAAACCAGAACACGATTCTTTCGAGTTTGAGGATGCTTTAAGGAATTCGGAAAGACTAAGTGAACTAGAGAACTTGAAAAGTCCATTGGATTGTTCAGGCACTGGGGCAGCAACTATAGATGATGATAGCTCGGATGATAGTCTTGGCTTTGACTCAAAGACAGAGTTTGATAAATTACAGTCCGAATATGATCAACTACTAGTCAAAGCCAATGACCTAGAAGAGCAGGTTTTAAGGCTGTCTCCAGCAAAACAAACAGGAACTGAGAATTCAGGAAATGTGAACACGGGGGAACAATTACTGCTGTTAAAAATAGAACGTGAAACCTTGGAGCATAAGATCAAAGAACAACGAGAGCTGTTCAGTGTTGAAAAATCCGATCTACAACAAAAATGTAATTCTTTGACATATGAACTTGAAACAATTAGTTTATACAAAAAGAATCTTGAACAAGAATTAGAGTCAATGACTGAAGCTTTTGCGAAAAGAGAAAGCATTGACACGAATATTATTTTTAGTGATACCAATCAGGTTACTGTGAGATCAGTTGAAACCAGTACTCCTTCAGTACCTTTTACTCTACCAGAAAACCAAAATGTGTTGGTTCAAAAAGTAACTGAATTGTCACAGAAGTGTAGTCATTATGAATCGGTGATATGCGATCTAAAGGAACAAATTCAAACAATGAGAAGTGGAAATGCTATTTTTGCTGAAGAGGTTACTCAACAGGAAGAAATGCAGAGGGATCTATTTGAAGAAGTGAAAAGACTTGACGGTGAGAATGATACTTTACTTTCATATCTTTCTCAGTCCAATCAGACACAGAGGGAACCCAGTAACATGTCACATGAAGAGATCAGATCTACTGATAGCTTGGAAACCATGTCATCAGTTCCGAAAGATGTGAAGGAAAGCCCTTATGAGGAAGCGGCAGAACCTAAAATTCTGGAGGAAAAGGGCTGGGGTCCGGCATACGATGAACCGTCCAGACTAAGTTCTGACAGTCTGGGTGATTTTGCCAGGTCAAATGCGAGTGAAGATGAGAGGAGCCCTGATAGTTTGGATGATGTTTCTTCTCTCTGTGACCAAATGTATACCACAGCATTGTCCATGAGTGAATCCCATAAGCAAGACGTTTCAACAGAGACCGTATTTGTTTCTTTTAAAAATGCCTCCACAGAAATCGATTCAGACAGCTTGTGGTGTGATACAGAAGATAAATTGGGTACAGAGGAGAGATTTTACCAACTTGAAATGGAGAAGATTTTGTTGAAGGGGAAAGTTTCTAAATTAGAGGAAGAGTTAGCGAAACTGGAACCTTGTGTTGGTCGACATGGTGGTAGCACTGGAATAGTTTCCAGTTGGGTTGAAGATAACGACCGCAGGAAATATTCTCCTGCTAACCACTGGAAAAGTAGCTCAGAAAGCCTTGATAATTCTATTCCCAAACGACTCGGCAGGGAAAGTTCCTCTATGGTAGAATCATCATCGACTGCAACTAGTCATTCTGGTGGAAGTGTAGAGAATTTAGTTGACGCTCGATTCAGAGAAAAGAGAGCTGTGCGTTATCCTGTGATGGGAACAGATAGAGACACTAGCAGTAGTCCTTCCCCAGCCAAGGAATCTTCCTCCTTTCCTTCTGTCTTTGAAAGGGAAAGTGCCAGTGGAACAGATAAAGAAATTGAGGAAGATTTGTTTTCTTCCAGTACAATGCACTCTGAAAACATTACTGACCAGTTAGCAGACTTGAGCAAAGAGATGAAAGAAACACAAGATATTTATGTGAGAGAGAAAGCCCTGCTTCAAGAGGCACTTGATAGAGAGCAAGAAAATAAAGAATTTTTTGCAGCTAGAATTGATTCTGGGGAGAATTCATTTGACTCTGGTGCAGAAATAGATTATCAAACTATGAAACAAAAGCTAGCTCTGGCAAACCAAACAATCAAATTTTTGCGCCACGAGAACGAAGAATGGATTCATCGTGTTAAGAAACAAGAAACTCTTGTATTCCATTTACGAGAATCTTTAGAAAGCGGAAAGCCTGATGTGCACAATTTTGAAGACGTTTTTGGTCAGCAGTTTGCAATGTTGAAAGATCATCGAAATGAGCTGCTGAGCAAACTTGATGAAAAACTTAATGCAGAAAAAATGCTGGCCCACGTTATGAATGAGAGAACAGTTCTGGAAGAAAATCTAAGGATACAAAAGGAACTCTTAGCAGAGAAAATGGTAGACAAGAGTGTTCTAGAATCAGAAATGTTAGAATTGAGAGTTGAACTAGAAAGAACAACCCAAGAGCAGAGATTCTTGGAAGAAAAACTTTATCAGAAGGACAAAACTGAAAAGCAACTGATGAGACAAAAACGAATGCTGGAAGAAGAACTGTACGAAATAGAATCTAAACTTCGAGAAAGAGAAGCTGCTTTAGAGTTAGAAAAAAGAAATCTATTATGTGAATTAAAAGAAAAGGATTTTGCAATACGACGTTATGAAGCACGCCAAAACTCCTCCAGTTGGGTTTCTGGATTATCATCGCCCAGGTTATCAGCATCTCTAACTTCCCTGTCTGCTGTCAGCTGTGGCAGTTCCATGGCTGGTGCAGAGGGTGGGAGAATTACACAGATGGAGGGAGTGCGAGAAGAGCTCGAGGAGAAACACAAAGATGCTATAAGCATCCTCAGACACCAGATGAGCATCAGCCACTCAGTGGAGGAGTTACGACTTCGTGAACAGCACACTGCGGACCTGGCAGCCCTTAATCTGCGACATAGACAACAGGTGAAGTGGCCTCCTTATTGACTCTACTTAGTGCATGTTTCCTGAACATAATGCTTTGTAGAAGTAGTCTTCTAAATATTGGTGTTGGGTGAAAGCCAGAATAAGAGAGATCATTTGGAAAGAAGAAATACCTTCATTTTCTGAAATATTTTTTGTGTTAGACGATGGAAGGCATCAACTTTTAATTGTTGAGTGGCTGTTTCTGGCCTTGACTTTGAGGGTCTTGACTTCCATTGCTGCATATGTGTTATGGGTTATTGGATTGTGTGGTTCTGTAGGGACCAAGAGCCCCGGGAAAGGGGTATGTTATCAAGTCGCTTCAAATGCCCCAGATCAAGCCATTACAGAACCATACAATCCAATAACCTATTTATGATACATTTACTATTCTATATTAAAAACAATTAAAAGTTCATATCCTACCAAATGTTCAGGCCACAGCATAGCTGAAATACCTACATGTGGCATAAAACACCAATCAATCAATCATATACAACAACATAGTTTGGATAAACAAATTTCTTTAATTCCTTTTATAATTGATGGAAAAAATAATGTTACGCACTGCTGTTGGATCAGCGTCAATCAATACATGTTCCTTTATGTGTGACGTGTAAGAAAACATTATCACCACACAGAAATAATGCAAGTACGACCTGTGTGTCACGTTAGAGAGATTGATGTTCAATATCCCTCTTTGGACAGTTATACTCGGTACATGATAACGTAGGCATGGACAAACTGGGCTTATAATAATCGTTCTCATTGGCTCAGTTCAACTCGGACAAAATGATAAGTTAAAGCTGGGACATGAGAATTCATGGTGATTCAATAGTTCGGTTATTTGAATAGGAATTTTCTGCTTTGTTAAACTACATGTAGTTTGTACATTTACACATATCCATCCAGTCAAATTTTTTTACAACAAATGATCTCTCTGGGGGGGGGGATCAACGTTTTGATGGGTCAGTGGTTGTATATCTTCGGTGGTGGATAAGATGGTACTGGAGTTTAATATATAAAACTTGGACCAATCCTTGGACTCTTTGTTGTATTTATTTTCCACTTGTGTTTTTCTATACATGTACACTTTGCTTCACTTTTCCTTGTAACCTACATGTACATCCTTTTACAAACTTCTGTTTGTTAGTGCTAGTGCAATAATTTTACTAATGTATCTTTAGCCATTTGTTTTTAGTGTATCAGATATACTGCACTTTTGTTTTCTGACCGTTAACAATCTTTTTTGCAATGCCATATTTTTTCATTAAAAAAATTAACATTTCAAAAATAAATTCAGACCAGGTTTGTTGCTGAGCCGTTGAATACACATACACATATATATAAAGTATTTTCTACATTTATATAAAAATATATATAAAGTTGTCTAACTAGAAACTTGAGAATTTATCAGGAACATGAGATTATTTATTGGCTTTAATTTAGTCGATATCCTTGTGCCAGTGTGATTACTCTTTATAAAAAAATATATAAAGTCGTGTAGTTTTTGGTAGATATTGCTCGTGTATGAATGGCAGAAATCACAAAGATTGGTTTTGAAAGAAGAAATAGATTTAATTCATCTACGTATTTTAGAATTTTTTGTCATTTAGAAATTTAATAATACCAGTATTTTTGGGAATATCAATCGGATTGCTTGAAGAGATTCTAGTTCAGAAAATGATGCAGACTGAGACCTATACTGGGATTGACCCCATGACCTTCAGCGTGCTGAACCAATTCGCCAACTAAAAATGTCCCCCAACTAAACCATTCAGCTCACTATTTATGTAGTTGATGATTGGACAAGGACATGATGAACTTTGACATCTTTCAGAACATTTAATGTTTATGCAATAATTTTGCTACTACATCTGAAGCTTGTACATTTTTATTTATATTGTACTCTTTATAAAAAAAAATTATTTATATTGTATTTATTTTTTCGACCTTTAGTCGGTCTCTTTTTTTATTTTGCTATAAAGGATAAATTTGTTGTTTACCAAACATTATACATCTTTTGCAGGTTTTATAAAATAACAAAATGAATAGAAAACGCCAGTTTTGCTTGATTGCATGAATATTTTAAAGAAACAAAAAAAGTGCACTAAAAATTTGGATTGCAAAATGTAGAGGGTTGGCATTTGTCAGCAGTAAAAGAAATACATTTACCAGTAGACACATCTGGGTCCAGTTTCACAAAATGTCAGGTGACAGCAATATTCCCTATTTCATCAATTTACGCCTAGAATTAAATATTATGTCATCTAGTACAGGAGCAATATTTGTTTGATCAAATAGGAAATAAGAGAGCTTGTGCACCTCAATATATTTTCCTCATGCACTGATGTTAGTGAAATATCCTAGGGTACAGTATCCTAGGTATTCGATTTGAACAATGTTTATTTAATTATTTATTCATACCATATTTTCTTATGTTACCCAGCTAAATCACTTAAGTAACACTATTACATGGACTACCAATCCACGCGAGCAATGAACAAATCAATGAATTTTCGATGATGCATGTAAATTTAAATAAAGACTAATTAATTTATCTGCATTGTGAAGTTTTTGTAACGGTAACTATGGTACAGTGCACTGTGTTGTAGATGCATGAACATTTCTATAGTTTCTTTGTGCTTGTTTTACTAACTTTCTGCTTTTGTGTTTCTATACATGTACTGTATTGTGAATTTGTTGTAGTTTGTTTTTGTTTTGAATTGGTTGTTTAGTTTGTTTAATTTGCAGGCTTTGCTTTTGGGTTGTAATTATAAATGCCCAGAACTGCAAATTTTTTCACAAGCTATGAATGTCTTAAAATGTGAATGCAATATTATAGTTTATCAAATTTATTCCCAGGTTGTACTTTGAAGTATTATTTTTTGTTAATGATAGGATATTTGATTCATACATGTACAAGTCTTTCATTTCATTGGGAGGTTGCATTTTATTTTATTATTTATATGTTAATGAAAACGTTTTTCTGGTTCGAATGAGACTCCCTTGAAATTTCCTTATGTGTCTTCTGTGTTGCCAGGATCGTTTTAAGGTGGGGTCTTCACCCACTCCGCCAACACACTGTCATATGAGAATACCCAAATCAAACAAACAAACAAACATACAATCAACAGCAGAATGTATTTTCAAATTCTATCTACAAGTTCTCTTCCTTCAAAAAACTGGATTGATAAGGATTGTAGATTCTAATCTAATCTGACATGTTATTGTTATTATGTTATTTGATGACATGATAATGATTACGACATATCAACATTTTTTTATTTTTTCGATATTTGTTTGATGGTGTACCCAAAAGTAAATACCATTTTCAAGATGTGAAACCAACAAACAGAAGTTGAAAATCCATAAAATATATGTGTAGTTATGTACCCAGCTTCTAATTGCCGCTAAAACAATTTACACTTGACCAACTTGTTCAGCTTGCCACTGTTTTCCATTGGCTGCGGAGGTCACAGGGTGGTTTTCACGAGGCTTCTTCCCAGTTTTCCACAATACGTGTACATCAGCAAAGTCGTCATGTAGGTGAAATACACGAAACAGCAATCAAATAAATAAATAAATTCAGCTCGCTACTCAAACTGTAAAATAACCACCAACCCATGACTAAAAATGAAAACAGACATCAAAACATTGAGGACAGTGTTATATATCGTTGAAGAATTAATTAGTTTTCATCCTGCGAAATGAATTTGTAATTTATATATGTCTAATCATGCAATTTCCTGATGGTTATTCTCCCAGCCATGACCATACAGTTGCTCACAGTATCTTTTGTTTAAAGTAACTGAGGTGGAAATCACGTTTAATTGGACACTATGTATGAACTGTGTATTTTGAAATAAATAGTTTACTGTACATGTAAATTGAATTTTTCATTTTGTATACAATCATGTATGTGTTAAAAACTTGCCGGTGAGATTGCATAAGAAGGGTGTGCCTTTGGCTCCTCTAAACCAGTTACCCTTCAGTATACCCATTTTATGTTCAAGAACACCTGGTGTTCGTGATGTGGCTCAGTGGGATGTTTGTGAGGCATTAAACCCTATTATTACACCGTAGGTTCATGACCACACAGGGCTCTCACTGTGAACAGATGTTAATTTGTTTGGGAACTTGTGAACCCCCTTCATAATACCATAGTTTAGCCACAACATGGGCCTCTTGCTGTGACCCAGATATTAGTTTGTTTGGGAACTTGTGAACCCCCTTCATAATACCATAGTTTGGCCACGACAAGGGCCTCTTGCTGTGACCCAGATGTTAGTTTGTTTGGGAACTTGTGAACCCCCTTCATAATACCATAGTTTAGCCACGACATGGGCCTCTTGCTGTGACCCAGATGTTAGTTTGTTTGGGAACTTGTTACCCCCTTCATAATACCATAGTTTGGTCACGACATGGGCCTCTTGCTGTGACCCAGATGTTAGTTTGTTTGAGAACTTGTGAACCCCCTTCATAATACCATAGTTTGGTCACGACATGGGCGTCTTGCTGTGACCCAGATGTTAGTTTGTTTGGGAACTTGTGAACCCCCTTCATAATACCATAGTTTGGTCACGACATGGGCCTCTTGCTGTGACCCAGATGTTAGTTTGTTTGGGAACTTGTGAACCCCCTTCATAATACCATAGTTTGGTCACGACATGGGC
>JAVFBZ010147917.1:7024-18420 GCA_032466195.1 Katharina tunicata | reverse complement strand
AACTCCGATGATTAGGACCATTGTGAATTTTATATTTTTCGGACTAATGCATCATCACGAGTATGATGAAAAGTAACTTTATTGTGTATAACCAACCATTCCACTGAAGGCGAGAATTATTTTGAAAACTTTTTGCTTTTTACACTCTGATTTCGCTATGCCCCTTGTCAACTCACGGAAATTTGTAAGGAAATCGAACTCTCGTTTGACCTCGATGTTGACGAGAATAAAAATTTCGCCTTCATCCAGAAAAATATTGGCCGTCAGACTGTTTTGCTGACAGAAGGAGAGAGAGATAATTAGTGATTTGCCTTTTGTGACGGAATTGCCCACGAATGGCGAAGCCATACTGCTATCGATACTTACAGAAGCCCTTTATGACAGGCGTCTATGAGGAGAGCACGGTCCTGCGTTCATCAGTGAACATCTAGAAAGGCATTCAGCTCTTATCCTTGCTTTCCCCTTTTGACATTTAATTGTTAGCAGGACTTTGGCAGCAATCTTAGTCAAACTACCGATAATGATCAATCTTGAATTGGCATGTTTTTTGTTACTGCTACAAGCCAAGAGCTGATGTATACCTATGTCTGGCGTCGTAGGATTGGTACATGTAAACCGATCAACTGTGTCCTACGATAAAATACAACCCAGATAAAGGCAATTCGCGAAGCTGTCCATCAACAGCAGTATTCAACAGAAGATTCCGGTGTATTTGACAGAATTTATCCATGACAAAATGACAAGTAACTGGAGCATAAACAGGAGAAACTTTTCCTTTGGTCCTCTGTCTAATGAAACGACCAATTACTGATATTTTATTGTGGTTCCGAAATATTTGTTAACAGTGACTGAATGAAATTAACACTTCTTAAGCATGCCTGTATACAAATTCGTTTCTAGGTTAAATACTCGATTTTCGGTTGTACGGGTGGGAAGACGGCTTAGATCCAAATTAATGTAATTAGGGGAAGCTTACCTTGCAGCAACACGATTTTCCCTTAACTGTTTGAGATACATCCAAAGTGCTTCACATTAACTCCAGAAAGCGCTGTAATGGCTGCACAAATCATACGTTGCCGATTAAAACTCGCCCGAGGTTAAGATTACCGTAAACACCTTAACAATTCATATCAATTCCGGGCTTGTTTAACAGTAGTACCCATCGCACCGTTTAAAAAAATCCACTAAATGAGACTTAATAACTGGCCTGTGTTTTGACAAATTATATCAATACCATTATGTCTAATAACACCACATACTACGTTCCATTGGGAGTAATTGCTGATTTTTAGTAACTAATTAAACAAAGCAGAATTCTCAACTACAAATCTGACAAAATCTTCAGCCCTAGGGCCAGGATTTACTTAGCTCCTGTGTGAGTTTGATAAGATCTGATAGGCTGATCTTCTTCCTCGAATACAATCCCTATCCAATGTTCCAATTACTGAACACATGGAAATTGAATCCATCAGGATCAATAGCTTGCCCCGCGTGGAAACCACAAGTTCATGATAACAATAAAATCCACCACACGCCATTCAGATCACAAGCTTCAAGAACAATTTCTATCACTTTTGCGTTGTCCGTATGGATGACTTGTGTTTTTCTTTTGAATTGAAATTCTAACTGATATTTAGTTCAACCGAGTTAGACAGCGCGACGGGGGGGGGGGGGGGGGGGGGGGGGGGGGGGGGGGGGGGAGAACTCCCCCCCCCCCCCCCCCCTCATGGATTTTGAATGAGTTCTACCGCTCAACTTTTCTTATTATTTAAAAGGCGCCTTAGTAAGTTGGTTATTCTATGTTTGTGTGTTTTGTCTGATACCTTGGGCCAACGCCAGTCTTACACAATATCTATCGGATGAACTTTGAAACAACCTTTATCGCTTGGTTTTTGTTCCTTACTAAGACTGCGTGTCAGACTTGTTCACAAGCCTGATCGGTTCGCTTCAATAAGGAACCTGACGCCACTGAAATATCTGGTATAAGGACAGGTCTAAGAGGTATCGGTATAGCGTAAACAGTCACCTTTTTAGTATTTATCCGACCTGTTTCACTCGTGAAAGTGCAAACACAATCGATTGTTTGTTCGTTTGATTGGTGTTTAACGTCGTACTCAAAAATATTTCACCTATATGACGACTTTGTGTTGCCGGTATATGGTGAAAAACCGGGAGGAAACCTCGTAAAAACCACCCAGCAAACTCCGCAGCCACCGGAAAGCTTCACTTATGTACCTAAGATCCAAAAAACAATCGAAAATTTAATTTCAATTCAATTTATTCAATAATATGGCACATTGACAGATATCAGCGGGAATAAAGCTCGGTAAATAAAACACAATATCGAGTATCATTTCAAAACGAATATTAACATTAACAATTTATATTAAAGAGGATAATCGGAGGGTTGTCTCAAACATTTTTAATTAGACCTGACAAACACTACATGGAAGAAAGTAAATAGAATAAGTTTAGTTTGTCTTTTGATGAAGACGCTTCTGACGAAAGTTCCCGGTGTGATGTCTGAACATGTATGTGCGGCCATGCTATAAGAACCGTGTGTTTTAATTTCTGTGTGTATTGAAACCAAGTTTTAATGTCATAACCATCAATTATGTACAACGTACTCAAATATCTGTATAAACAGAAACTTGATAATCATTTAAAGACATAAAGACGAATAACAATTGTCTACAATGCAAAATTATTCCATCAACTGTGCAGATCCAATCGCTAAAAAAAAAGTGGGTTGAAAAATGTATGTCAGACGTTGGTTTCAAAGCTCTGAACACAAAGGATCGCATACAGAACTTCAAAAAGAGGACATACCTGTAGTTCGATAGATCATCATAGATACAAGCAAGGTACGAGAAGACAGCTTGACGAACTAACGACTATTTTACTTTCGAATAGAACATCCCTATCATGACGAGCTTCTCTGTTGAATGATTTTGTACAGCTTTCTTAATCCTGGCACCATTTATTACATCTGCGTAGTTCTTTCCGTATCACGAACGTTGAAAGCCGATATTTTGTCTTGAAGCACATTTTATTTAGTTTAGGTCAGAATTGGTATCCTAATGATTGTTCATCCGTATAAAAAATTTATGTTTCATGAGCGTTATACACAATTGTTTGGTAACATGAGCGTTATACCCAATTGTTTGGTAACATGAGCGTTATACACAATCGTTCGGTAACATGAGCGTTATACACAATTGTTTGGTAACATGAACGTTATACATAATTGTTCGGTAACAATAGCGTTATACACAATCGTTCGGTAACATGAGCGTTATTCACAATCGTTCGGTAACATGAGCATTATACACAATTGTTTGGTAACATGAGCGTTATTCACAATCGTTCGGTAACATGAGCATTATACACAATTGTTTGGTAACATGAGCGTTATACATAATCGTTCGGTAACATGAGCGTTATACACAATTGTTTGGTAACATGAGCGTTATACACAATTGTTTCGTAACATGAGCGTTATACACAATTGTTTCGTAACATGAGCGTTATAAATAATCGTTCAGTAACATGAGCGTTATACACATTAATTCGGTAACATGAGCGTTATACACAATCGTTCGGTAACATGAGCGTTATACATAATCGTTCGGTAACATGAGCGTTATACATAATCGTTCGGTAACATGACCGTTATACACAATCGTTTGGTAACATGAGCGTTATACACAATTGTTTGGTAACATGAGCGTTATTCACAATCGTTCGGTAACATGAGCGTTATACACAATTGTTTGGTAACATGAGCGTTATACATAATCGTTCGGTAACATGAGCGTTATACATAATCGTTCGGTAACATGACCGTTATACACAATCGTTTGGTAACATGCGCGTTATACACATTCGTTCGGTAACATGAGCGTTATACATAATAGTTCGGTAACATTCGTAACTGATATTTAATGTAGGCTTTTGAAACTGATACAATACATCCTTCTCTCTACATATATGCGCCACATTGAAATTATATCATGTGATTATGCAAAATTGTCGCAAAAGTTATGCAAATTACCTGTTTGTGCTTTTGTCCGAGCCATATCTTTTTCACAATCATCACTGGGATACTCATACACAACATTATTCTCCATCATCATTTAGATGTACAACGTTATAGGTGCTATTTAGGCAAATCTTCTAGAAACTTATGCAAAGTAGGTGCCCATATAAATGGTTTGTCTATGATATGTCCGGAATATATATATCTCGGTTAAAAGTTATCTTAGGCTTTAGGAAAGTGAATACTATATTTTGTCTTCATAGGCAGACGTGTAACATAGAAACAAAGTCAAGGAATAAATCGAATGTCTGGATATATCATTAATATTAGCTGTGTGTCATTTTGTTGTCCGAGCCATATCTCAGTGACCATTGGACAACATATCACTTTAAAACTCATACACAACATTCTTCTTTGTATGTTGTCGTATATTATTCAACACTATTTATGCAAACTAGGTGACCATCAAAATAGTTTGTCTGTGCGATGTTCAAGAAGTCTGTCTGGGCTGTAACAGTTTATACTTATCTTAGGCTTAAAAATAAAAGAAATTACATTTGTTTCAATAAAATATGTGCAGCATAGAAAAAGTTTTACCGTACCAAGCAAATTTCAGCATAAATTAAATAAATAAGCCGTTTGTCAATTATGGTTTTGCCCGTGACAGACATATCCCAGTGGCCATCAATTACAATTAAACAAATCACTTCCAAACTTATATACAACGTTTTTCTCCCATATAATTTCACTGAAATATTGCCTAAAAATTATACATTTTGTTCCTCGGAAGCCTTTATACCGCCGTATGCACATAAACACATAAGCAAACATGGGGCAACCGGGCGAATTTCATGTCTCTAGTTGCACAAAGGTTAGTTTAGTATAGTGAGTACATTGTGTCCTGCATGTAAAACATATGGAAATGTGCAATCTGTCTACATTGGCTGTGTTACCCAGGCTGTGGAAAATTTCATTCCAAAATAGAGATGATCGTATCACGTCCGAGATGATGTGCGCTGTACATTCGAGGACTTCCGAGTGACTCGATCACCAGTCCAATGCTCAATCGACTGATATCATTTTGCTAAAGAGGCCTTACTGTTGTGTAAAAAAACAAATTTGGTTTGTTGTCTGAACGATGAATGTTGAAGACCACTTCATGTTGACAGCACTGTTTGATCATGCTGTTTCCGCTCACGACGCTTGAATATCGGAAACGGTTGGACGAAGTTGTCAAAGAGAAGGAAAAGAAACTGCATCCATCAAAACGTGTGGGCTTTTATTAGACATGTTAACTACTCACGATCATATTGCGTGGATTCACGGCATTCACAAACTCCCTGTGTTCAGAGCTTTTGTTGTTTTTTGGGGGCAATTGTATGCGGTATAAATCGTATTAACGAGCTCTGTATCTTTCGATTGTTTTTGCATTTAAGTATCTCAAATGAGCGATAGCTAACTTATAAGTCATGATTGGATAATGGCCAATTTGATTTTATTGTGTGATAAAATGTTTAATATGGCGAATAACTTTATTGGATACTATAATGCAACTTTGGTGCAACTGTTTTACTTTTTATTTTTACAATTGGAGTAAATGAGCTAACTTATTTTATATAAACATACAGAAACGAATGAAACCAGAAGGCACTGGATCGTATTATTGACAATAAAATACTTAATATACAAAGTATACAGCCTCACTGAAAACATGCGCATGTATAAGAATGCTTCTGGTAAATTTCGACAATACATACTATAAAATAAAAATTTGACTTTTAAATGTAATTTGACCTTTATAATGATAATAGGCGTACATTTAAATCCATGCATGTGCATTTACATTAACCAAGAAATTAAGCATTTCCGTTTTGAACGCGAACCAAGGTCGCACATGAATCGCACCTTAATTTTGCAATAATAATCGCTAAACTTAGTTTTCTCCCCAGCCGAGAATAAGCTTTAAATGCCGTTAGCAGTCACATGCGATTTGAATATAATTACATTTAACATTATCCCAGTAAAAATTAGACAGCGAGGCCGTCTAAGTTCCTCTTGTTGGTCCAACGTGCCACCGCAAGACTCATCCCAGTGCCACTGAATAGCCAATCAAGCGGTGCCTTTTCTGTTCTACGATTCGGCAATCTTTAAATGCTTTCTCATGAATACTATTTGAAAGCGCCAAATATCACAGCCAAAACAATCAGAGCTTTCATGGCCTTTTAACCACATCGGAAAATACAAATAAGCATTCCTCCGAACAGTTTGCCCCATTATTCCAAGCCACTAAATCAACGACTGATTAAACCAGAATGCAGCGGAGATTGATTTGAATGGGGTTGAGAGCTGTTACTTGTTAAACAGATTCCTATGCTTTCGTTTCTCCCCTCAACGATTGGAGATTGGTGTGTGTGGCATAATGGGAAAGAGATTCTATTATTGGATTCTTGCTAAAATCCGTACAAACTCAGAGAAAAGGTCAAGCAGGGTTAAAGTCATTTATACAAACGATCCTTCTGAAATTACCCACACTCACCAATGTGTTTATACAATTATTTTCCCAGTCAAATTATTCCATTAAACTCCATACATGGGTGATTGGCGATAAGGGCTCCAGATTTGATATGTGAAGGTACAACTATGATAATATCAAGTCACTCAGTAGCATCAAGTAAGACGCATCACAATACCATAGACCAGTAACCATGGTATGCAGCAGTCCTTGCAGTCGTGAAGTTTGTTTTAGGAGCTGTAAGGGATTCCGGATTAGACTAAAGTTCATTTTACTTCTCTCGTAAACGACATTTCGACAACCACATTGGAACATTAACCTATTGATGGCGTAGTACTCGATGACTTAAATGGTTAATTAAGCAGTAAACATAGGTTTAAGTAGCACGTTTTTGTGACTTTACACAAACAGCTCGTAATGGGAGACTAGTTTAAGATTGGGAACGTCAGGGAAGAACTCCTCTTTACTTCTGGTGGAAATCGTTCTTTAATGCAATAAATACGCAGTTTTCGGCAGATCTACGCCTACAGGGCCAGTTGATGATTTAATCCAACAATAGTACCTTTACTGGAGACTATAGGTACAGCAACATGTGATTGGTCTTTAAATTGCTCAGGTACTAAACTGAAATGAGATTCCTGTATATTAAAACAGGTAAACCTGTATTTCTGCCCTCTGGTAAATAACAGCGCCATCAGTAAAGGTTTAGTTTAAGGCAAACAAGGATAAGGACTCTGCCTTTGAGTATCAGCCTTGTGTTAAACATAAAAGTAAATTGTGGCGAAAATGGTCTATAAAACGAGCAAATGGTGCCTTGAAATTATCACGTAATGATAGGTATTTATAAATAAGACAACATTTCGATTTTCACGTGGGCATATCAATATAATTTCAATTAATAGTGATGTCTCCAAGGAAGGAGCTATTATGAGATCAGCATCACTTGTTTTACCACTATTAAAAAGAGAGTGTATGTAAATTAACATGCATGGCAAAAGTTAATAAACATAAAGAATAATTTTAAACAAAATTGGAACTGCAGGTTATTAAAAGAAAGCAAACGGCTTCAAAGCTGTTCATTGTCATGTAGATTGGAGGTTAATGTTGTTACATATATAACGAGTACGTAGCGATTAAAAACAACATTTTGGTACCCAGAATGCTGTGCATGATTACTGATCACATTTGCGACTTTTTGCATTCTAGAGTGTGGGTTTGGACGTCGTCTGCACCTTGGATATGAATTAATAAGGCCCAAGTTAATTGATAACTTAATGCTCTGCTGGGTGGCCATAAAGATACCCCCAAAAGCGTTTATACTCATATTATTTAATTATCAAGCCTACTCCCTGCAAATTTGAAAGTGAACTGGACTTCAATGATGCTTTAGTGTGATTATCGACAAACCGATCCTATGTCTGTTTTCACAATATAAATGCTTTTTGGCGGCTTTAGTGGGTATTATAGATAATTATATTAATGGTTATCCTATTAAAGGCTAAACAGAAATGAACAGCGATCCCTTACTTTGAAAGCACATCTTACTTCAAACGTGAGGTCGCTAGTTCTTCTTCGTTAAGTATTCCGATGGGCTGCATTATCCAATCAGTTTGTGTCTTTTCTGTTGCAGTTATTGGCAAACATCGTAATCTTTCTATCAGTCATCTAATTCAAATGATAGCTTTTTGAGCGCACCAAATATCCCTTGACGTACAAGAAGACTTCTAGTTACCTTTTAACCAAATTGAGTAAAACAAATATAACTTCGTTTTTTTATTTCAATTTGCAAAAATCTGCTTGTCCTGCGGTCGTAGTCCAGTTTTCATCAAGTCAAAAATTAGCTGGGATTTATTGAAATGGCGCTAATGACAACTTCCTTTGCTTGATTTTCTCCCCTCCACGGCTGAAGATCGATAACTGTGGCATAATGGGAAAGAGGTGTTTTTGTAAAGCTCTACATAAAATCTGCGTCGACTCCGATAACAGGTTAAGAGGGTTAATTCTGTAGACACAAACGATCCTGTCCTTAATTTAGCCGCATTAGCCAATCTATTTATACAGTAAAATTATCCACTGTAGACCAGTAGACAGCTATCAGTTAACCCTCAAAACTACTAAAAATCATTTGTTAAACTATCAAAAGGCGAGTGAGCCATACAATGGAATGACAAACATAAATCTCTTAAACATTTTTGTCAGCTGAAATTGAATCAACGAAGTAAGTTTTTGTGTTAATATTTAACTAGGATCCAGGGTTCATCCTGGATTGTGTTTTCAGATGGATTGTTGAACACCAATTTCATGCCGTGTACATATAGCTAATCAAACTCAGTAATCAGAGTTATCAACATTTCTCTAAAATATTTATCTTAGTGTTATCGCACTCTTTTGTCATACATCATGGGAATATTAACAAATGATGAAGTCGAACTCCTGTATAACATTTTCTGATGATTAATTGAAACAAGGCGGAAGGTTCACCTAAACAGAGGAACCTATCCGGCTAACATGGAAACCTCGCTGTTCGCGCCATCTCATGAGATCAAACTTAACCGTGCATACAACACCGTTCACAGCTGTGAGAAATATGACCATGGGGGAAACATTCAAAGTTAAATTGGACGAGTCCTATAACTATAACAACAACAACAACAACAACAACAGCAATCTGATTCACTGTTAACATAACCGTTCTTAATCACAGATATGATACCAATATCATGCTATAAAGCCCTTATATATATGTAGTATATCATTTTTCTACGCATGACGAGTATCTCTATATGAATGGAAAACAAAGAGGAGGTATATGTTCAGTTTACGAACTTTCTGGGTAAGGGTTGTATGCTCGAGAGTACACAAAATTCATAACACTAGGGAAAGGTTTCTTTCCTTGATGTCATTTCGTTGTGTTAGAGGTGCCAACTATTGTTTATACCACCCTCATTTAAGTGAAATACACTTGAGGTAAGAGTTTGTGTTTTCACAAGATTTTTTATAACAACGTTTGCTATACATGAACTGAACGTATTCGGAATTGTGATCTCAGACCGGAGTCAGAAAGATGACTGGAATAGACCGAGGGCCTTCTAATATTCGAACTATTCGCCGTAGTAACAGACGAGTGGTGTCAACATGAATCATTGAGACTTATACCATATAAAACTTGATTTTACCATTTGCTCAATCGATCGCCACAGCAGTAAACCGTTTTTGCAGTCGATAACCAATTCCATGCTAGAGGATAAAAAATACTATAATCAGCTCCTAATTGCTTCACACATACACAATTAGAGCTATACAGATTTTAGGCCTACGCGTATGTTGTATTTATTTTGTATATGATCACAATGACGCTGCAAGCGGAGTCAATGACGTTGAAACAAAAAATAGAGTAGTAAGGAGTAAAACAAATTTAGCCTAACTTACCACACCCCAAAATTCCAAGGTTACGCGAAGAAGTTATTCTTATTTAACCTCCTTTAATACACACTGTACGGTAAGTCCAGAAGTGCAGTCTCTTCAACACTGGTAATCACTTGTTTCAGCCAGCGCAGAAACTTGTGAACATATATTATTTACTTTAGAGCACAAGCATTTGCTTACAGTGTTATATATCCCATAAATACAGGATCCTGACAAGGTGGTACGTTTAAACACAATGTTTACTCAGGGGGTAACTTTAAGAGTCTGTAATAAGTATGTATATAATGACTTTAGCAGTGGCGTCTGTGTAGTCGGTGGCATGTGGATGCGGGTTTTCCTTTGAAAGTTTTGAAAATATGTGTAAGAAGCATCCATCTTACTCTGCAAAAATGTTAGAATCATGCAAGTTACCCAATTAAAACTAGTAGACGGTAGAAGGATTTATTGATTGATTGACGTTTAACGACGAAAATACACTTAAAGAACAATGTAAAAAAAATGAAGAAATGGTATGCAGAAAATGTTTCGTAATCTAAAAGCATTTCGAACCAGATACCAGACCAGACGTTAACGTATATGAATACTTACAAATTATAAACCAAAAAGATTGCAGTTGGAATCATGCAACCAAAAGTTACCCAATTACAACTAGTAGATGCTAGCAGGATTGATTGATTGATTGATTGATGGACGTTTAACGCCACAATCAGCGGCTTTTCAGCTATGCCGTGGTGTGAACATTCAGATTATATTATTTTACTTTTGAACACTTTTCAAACCAGATCAGAACAGGCCATTTTCATCAAAAATGGGAAATGAGGTGAACTGAATAGGACGGTGATAAAGTGTTTAAAAAGAGTTGTTGTTGAAACAAGTAGAAATGCTTCACACGTAAAAATCTGATATATGTTCAACTGTTACAATTGGGAATATAATTTATAAACATTGCAATGTTTAAAAATATTCAATCACGATTTTGATTTCATTAAAAATGATATCACACATATCCTTTGAATGTACTCATAGACAACATGATGGTAGCAGGAAATTAGAAACGAATGTAAATGCATAAAATTGTACTAGCATTGCAACGAATTGGATTTTTTTTCTTTCTCAGAACATGTTTTAAAGGGGGGGGGGGGGTCATTTATTTATTTCTTTAGTCGCATGCAAAAATATTAAGACTACATCTAGTATTGGTGCATGTGTACATAAAGGAATGACACTGTAACTATCGTGTAAATCTGGCAACAATTTGAGTGACAAGGTATTTCCGGTGACACCTTGTCGTAGTTTGTTTTGCCTACATTTTTGGAATCTTAATCTGGGTCAATAAATACTGCAGCTTTCTGGGTTACTGCGATAGTGGTAACTGAGTACAAAGCAAATGGTACTACTTCAGCTTTCTGGGTTACTGCG
>JAVFBZ010147906.1:0-10932 GCA_032466195.1 Katharina tunicata | reverse complement strand
TCAACTGAACTCGAGTCGGTCTCAGGTCACTAGCCCTGTCTAGACTGTAACACTAGTATTCGTCGATAAACTCGGGTGGTGTCTTCCTTAATAAAACTAAATTTCTCTATATATAGACAATGATAATAAAATAAGTTCCCAGGGTAGAGAACAAAAAGAAAGGGTGCCAGGACGTGCTTGGGTAAGGACCCAATCTAAATCAATGTTCGAATGGCCCTGTGCCATAACTTACATTTTATTTACAAAATGACTTGTTTTCTTTTTGTGGTCCCCTGAATTGGGATATAATTATTCATAATGAAACCACAACCATGCATATACGTTATACTTATAGCTATGCACGACATCCAAATAACCGTAGTTAAGTCTATAAAGTAGACAACGAACAAAGAAAATGCTATTCACTTTTTTTCTGCAACTGCGTTGATCAATGCACACCATTTAAAAGTTAAAATCTGCGCAAGTATACTGTTTTCGTACGCTACAAAAGCGGTTTGATTGACTTTCTTATTCACTGAATTTGAAAATATAGGCCTTTTCAGTATCAATTTTAAATACTGGGAGTTGAACATCAAATCTCATGCTATATCCCGAAGTTAAAAATAAATAAATAAAATGAAAAGTTGTTCCACAGGCTGGTGAGCTTCTACATACACATACCATTGCGGGATTTATTTAAGCAGCCAAATACTTCAAATTTCAAATTCAAGTAAAACTTTTGTTACTGGATAGTAATAACAAATAATATTGATAAAAGGAAAACATGTTCAACAGATCCATGAGCTTGTACACACACATACCATTTCGGGGTTTATTACTTCTAAACTTCTAATTCAAGTAAAACTGGTGCCAAGCAAGCATGTTCATGGATCAGATTTAAAGGGAAGAAAAACTAAAAAATAAAGCAAGCCTGAGTGTAGACAGAAGCTTTTAAATATAGTGTTCTAGGTGAGGATTGCTTGCTTTATCTTCTTTCAACCAATTTGGTAAGTTATTTGTATAATGGACTTTTCGTGTCATATACGGGTACCATTGTGCACTAAATATTCATCATAATCGACACAAAAACAGTATGATCCTTAATAAATCAACAAACACTCAGAGTAAAAACGATTCTGATAACGAATACTTATTATATATTAGCTAATACACTAGACACAACAATATCGCACGAAAAGTTTACCATATAGTTCCAAGACTGCTGTTTACAGCAAATGTGTATTCAGGCTCCATTTATGTTTTTTCTCTTGCCCTTTCAATGTATCTTCGTCTTAATATACATTTTTTCAATAAACCAAATGCTAGGAAAAGGAAGCCAATTCAAAGTAAGTAGCTGATCTTTTGAGTAGGTAAATGAAAGCATCAGTACTGTTTGTTATGCAAATGCGGCACAAATTTAGTCAAATGGAATCTGGACTTACTGGCAAACTGTTTCTTTCAAGATCGATAAGCAACTTTCTAAAACAATTGATTAAATCTGCCTGGCAAAGAGATTGAATTTTATTTGACCTTTGAACCCTTTCAAAAGTTTTTAGAGCATGTAACTTGGTGAATTAAACAAAATAGTCACGTGCTTTGTAAACGGGCAATACAATTATTGATCAGATATCTTGAAGAGGAAAGCAAATTATAAGTAATCGTTTTAAATTAACCCACCTACCTCGGCCATTCTGTCCAAGATTTTATACCAAATGAACATATGGATCAGCTCAAATTCAGTAAACAGCAAAACGGTATGCTTTCAAAGAGACAATATTGTGACCTTAGCGAAATAATCGAACCAATCATATATCAATTTTATTTGAGTTCCAATTTGTGTTATTTGCGGCTTATGACCATGGCTTTATTTAAAATACAATTTAAATGTTTCCAGTGCATTTCTATTTTGAAGTCTTATTCTAAACTTCTCACGGTTATTGATTTAATTTGGTTCTAAACCCTTTAAATATCCATGAAAAGTTAATTCTTGGAACTAAGCGAGCCGTGTCGAACCTTGCAGCCAAGCTAAATATTTGAACAAAAGACTTGTTTAACGGTAGCATACAAATGCCTTCTTGTAGCACAGTCTTAGAAGCCAACACTTCAACAATTTAATAAACTTGCAAAACGTAGTTAGCGATTTCTATGCATTGTGTAATATTTATTATCTTGATAAATCAGGACATTACATTTAACAGAACATATGCATTTAAAATGTATTCAGAACGAAAAATTGCCAAGTGTTATAAGATGCTTAAGTATATTTTGTCTAGCTAGACAACATGTAACTCGCTAAGTTAATGAATATGTAACGTGTTATTGAAATGCTGTATACAGCAGTTAATTTAAACTGTTTCTTTTGCGTGTAAATGTTGCATTGTCTTTTGAGATTGCTAGATGTCATATTATATATGTTCATTCGTAGCATTTATTGAGTGAAGGTCTGGAAAATCACTACACAAATATTCAGTTTTTAATTCACCAACAAAACCATTTTTATGAGAGACCTATTTGATGAGTTATAGTTTATTGTTATGTACAGTACACTAAGAAAATGGCAAACGCGGGTTACGCTAAAACAAATGTTTGCTTTGTGTGGTTCTTAGGTGGCTAAGATACTTGTGGACTAGTGCTATGGATGATCTTGTCAGAGTGACTGTTTTTTAAATGTTCGTCTTCTTCAAACCTAAATTAAATTCTAATATTTACAGCGATGCAAACAAATATTGATTTTATTCAATGATTTATACAGCAGTTTTTCGTTTAATAATCGATGTTTTTTTTCTTTCCAATAGTGTTCATTTCTTTCTTTATATTTAATGTTGGAGTAAATCGCGAAAATGTAAGTGAACATTAATTTGAAATGTTGGTTACTAAAGTGTGTGTACAGCCTGTTCTGTTGATGTTAATGAGATGCCAATGAATGCGCCAACTTTAATATAATGAACATGTTTGAATGGACATCATCTGTTCTAATTACTTGATTCTCGAGACCTGTGAGTCTTTATGAAGTTGTCAAAGAATCGTCTTGTCCAAGACCGTAATTTTACACGGAAGTCTCGAGGAAGCAAAGCTTTCCACACCTCGTATTTCTGATAGCATATTGATCGGTTTTATATCAATTTGCAACAAGAAAGCCATGGCAGCTAGATGTTTAAATTTATTAACGTACATGAAAGGGTACTTTGATAAACGTGAGCTTTCTAACGCCTCGATGATAGATCTTATGTATTTTGAAGCAACATTCACAACTAGCTTAAGGTCTTGAGATTGTTACATGCAGATCAACTTTTATATTTATGTTTTTAGTATACACAATAGAATGACTCTAGATGTTTATAACCGAATATATCTACAAAAATCTATATCGGACTCTGTTTTGCACTGTCCTGTTTTAGAGGAATGCGAGTGGAGGCATCTTATTTTTATGTATTGAAGTATTTCACGAATTTGTATGGAATACTTGATCTCTACAACAATTTAAATCTCATGTTTTTCAAGTTTTCGAAGATTCGGCTGGTGTTATTTGAGTAAATTTCCTTCAATGTTAATGACGTATTATTGTATTTTGTTTTGTTTTCTTTCAGTTTACTGTAATTAAATAAATCCGGAAACTTTGGACTATAACGTGAAATTCCTCTGATTTTAAAGTTTGAGATTTGTCAAACCATGACATTCGTTTCAATGACACTGACATTCGTGATGTTTTTTTTTTCTATTATGGTGTTCTTGTATTAATTTTTATTCACAGCTGGGCCTTTGATCTAAATAAGTCATTTTGTTGCACATATTTTAATACATGTAAAGACTAAAATATAAGATGAAACGGCTGTATCAAGAAGCAAGCTAATTGCACGCCTTTGCTCAAATTACCTTTTCAAGATAGAGGGTTCCCAAAGATTAAGATAAATTTCTACATCCACATCTGTGATCATCGCCTGGTCGTGCTCACAATGTTGTCGATGCCTCTTATCTTAGCTAATCAATATTTAGATCTTTATATTAAATAAATACTAAGATAGACTATTCCTGCTTGGCTTTTCGCACAAACGGTAAGAGTATCGACGTTGATTTAGTGCTAATTATTACTCAAATTACCCTTTATCGACCATATGATTTTTAGTAAGCAGTATATCGGACTATGAGATCCAATAATTTCAGTTTAAAATGCGTAGATTTTCTCAGTTTTGTACAACAAAAACAATCCTTCGAAAAAGTAACTAAGATTAAAGAAAGAAATCGAAACAGTTCAAATCAGATGGGGTGAATCCATATGTCCGGCTGTGAATGCATTTTTTCACGCGGTTGAGTATGCGGCAAAACCAATCGTCCCATTTAGCGATCGTGCGGCAACCAAACACCAAATTGAACGGGGGAATCCCAAAAGTGACGTCACTGAAGGGGTGTTTTCCGAACAGAGTCTTTACTGCATGAAGCCAACAACGGAAGGTAAAGAGCAGTTCCTGGGTAGAGTGTGGACAATTCACCAAGCTGGTCTCAGCTGGATAGACAGCAACCCCACTCTTTGAATTTCTCAATCAATTATAGTCTCAATCAACAGCAACTCCTGCACCAATTGATATTAGGCCTATATTCACCTTAACTGTAGACGTCCTTTTCTGGACGCACCATCCGTGTTAAAGTTTCGTTAATGTTACACAACTTATTTGGAAGAGAAATGTGGCATGCTAAAACATTTTTTCCCCGCAACGTACCGGGCGACGCGGACGGCGTGGTCCTATTCTGAAATTTATAAAAATAATTGATTCGTTTAATATAGATTGTGGAATTTTTATATAGCCAAGAAATAAAATATTTTTCAATTCTGTAAGTATAACTGACACCGCCAAAGAGTAAGTAAATGAATTAATAAATGCAAATGAAAGAGATTTTGCTTGATAGAAAACCATTTCTGGAGAAAATATGCGCTTTGACATTGACAATGAAGATTTTTGCTTGTCCATTATTGGCTCATCATACAAGACAAAACTTGAAGGGCGGCTGATATTTGTAGTGTATTGTCTTATTACCTTTGGTAATGTTTATAATGTTTATGTGTAGCTAAACATTTGATCTAGAAAAGCTAATGTTCACATTAATAAAAGACGAGAGTAACGACTGACTGCAACAGTGTCAAAATACTGCGATTTGTGTTGTACAGTGCTCAAACAAAATGGAGAATAAGTAACGAATATGAGAAGGTTTAACTTTTATTGCTCTTTAAAACATCATTTATTGTGACCTTTAAACATAACATAGTATGACCTTTAAAACATAATATATTATAAGCTTTACAACATAAGATATTTTGACCTTTAAGACATAAGATGCTGTGACATTTAAGACATAATATATTATTACCTTTAAAAGATAATATATTATGACATTTAAAACATACGATAGTATTACCATTAAACTATAAGATACAATCATCTTTAAAACATAATTATTTTATATCCGAAGATATTCACCAATCAGGCATATGAATGGAAAGTAGATAGATAAATACATATATGTTCATCGGTTGCTTTTACCCCTGATTTACAACCTCACAATAATTGAAATAAACTGTAAAACAACATTATTTACCAGGTGGAAATGCAGCTAGTTAGAAACAATTCCGTATCAATGCATAGGATATAACGATTTAAATGAGAGCGAATTGAAGGTAAATTGATGACCTATCCTCTCTCAGCGTTTGAGCTAATAGGAATATTGAAGAAGCAAATTAGAAGCAATGTCCTCGCTAATGCGCAGCACACAGCGATTTAAATTAGAGCCAATGAAAACTGATTTTGCTCATTGATCCTCTCTTTTTTTTGGACCCAATCGAGAATATTCGACGAAAGACAATATTGCCAGCAAATATGCTGAAAATTTGGCATTAATATGCTTTCATGTTGTTTAACAAGTGCTCCATTGTGGACTGGATACATCTTTAATATAAGGGCTGTCAAATTTTTAGTGCCTGTTGTTAAGTTTCTTGCTCTTTTTACACACTAACATAATCCTGATAATTGTTAAATACTGTAAAATAATATATGCCAAGAGTTCAAATGCATGGATTCCGTTTTCCCCAGCCACTGACATTAATCATTTCTTCATACAAGATCACTATGAATGGAAAGAAAAGTAAGGCGTTATATTATTGACATAAAATTATTGATGTAACATTTCAGATCAAAACCACGATCAAACGAAGCAACATGACACACCCGGGAGCATAAAACTAAATTATCAATAAATTGTTTTACTTTTGGAATGATTCTAGTAATTAATATATTTATTTTTAAGACCATCCTTTAGTCATTAATCTTAACGCAAACGATTATTTCATCTCAACAAAAGTATTTTCTGAAGGATATCTTTAATCTCTAGGTGAAATTACTTTTTTTTAAATGTAGAAGCTGGCTGTCAGGTTCACTTGCAGCCTCGCCAGATTACTACGCTGCGCAGAAATCAGACGTGAAATTCAAATTGTATTTGTTATTGGCACTAGCAGATTTTGTGTAGGCATATAACTACTGTAGAGATCTGTGTTCCAAAAAAAAAAAAGAAAAACAAAGTATGTTTTAGGGCATTGGAAATAGATAAATGACATCCGTTGGAACCTCGCGTTATTTTTCTGATTATTTTGAACAAACAAAGCACAAATACTAATGCACGAACTAGACATGCCTATAAACAAAAACTAAGCTTATTCCTGAAAAATAAACAACAATGAATTAATTACTACTTTGTCCATTGCATTATCATAACCGGCTCCTGAAATCTAACACTATACGTCTGACAGATCAGTGTTCCAATTAATTTCCGCTTAATGCTTTAAACCACACCTTTGCTAATCGTTGCAATTGAAAGCAAATACATATCATCGTTTTACGAACACCCTCAGGGCCATAATACCGTCAAGAATGACACACTGTTCAAAGATGTGTTGACTTTAATATTCCCCTATCAATTGGGAAGCCATTGGCGTTATCCTGATCATTGTCAACTAAGATATATTTGTTTAATATGGGTCAGAAAATGGATTACTTTCAATTTAAATGATTAGCAAATGTGTGATTGAAAGCATTAGGCGGAAATTAATTGGTACACTGATGTTAGTTTCATGGAGTGGATTATGATAATGCAAGTGGTATCTGATTCATTTTTATTTCCCAGGTATAAGTTCCTGTTTTAGTTTATAGACGTGTTTAGTTAGAGCATCCATAGGTAACCATCGGTTGTCTAATATTAACAGGGAAACTATGCCAGGGCCCCAAATATTTCCCCGTTATGTAAGTGGACTTCAAGTGAAGGGAGTGTCATTTTTACGTCTCTTATTACTATATCATCATTATAAATATATAGTTTTAGTTTGTTCACACAGACTCGTAACATTAAACGTCGGTAAAGTTAGCCGTCGATTCGCCGTTTATTCACGGCGGATTCAAAACAAAAATAGCCGCGAATCAAACGCAAATAAGTTGCGAATTTGCCGCGAATTCACTGCGAATTCGCCGTGTATCTATCGTACAATACCGTCACTATTCTCAGTATTGTTTTTAAATCCAAAAGATTTTAGCACTCAGTATTATAAGTTTTCAAAAATGTGTATACAATATTTGTTGAAACATATGTCTTTTAAATCTGATATCCCAGGAAATAATTACAGGCATGTCTGCGCAGATACGATAATGTTATGTCACGCTTGGGGACACGGTTGAACTCGTTAATGTTAACGTCGGTAAAGTAAGCGGCCGATTCGAGGCTTATTCACAGCAACTTATTCGCGGCCGATTCGCGGCTTATTCGCGGCCGATTCAAAACTTATTCGCAGCGTATTCAAAACAAATTGAATAAGCCTATGGTGGTATTGGGGAAAGCTGCAGTCAGATTTTAATAGGCTTATATTCAAAGGTTATTATACTTTGGTGAATTTAATACCCATTTCAGGATGGCCACTGCTTGTAACGGTGGTCTATATGAGTCATCTTCCTAACATCCTTAATTTAGTAAAAAAAATCGAACATTATATATGTTGCCCTATGGTGGTACAGGGGAAAGCTGCAGCCGGTCAATAATATGTTTATATTCAAAATATAATGTACTTTCGTAAATTTTAGAAACATTGCAGGGTTGCCGCTGCATGTTACGGTGGTCTATATGAACAATTTTCCTAACATCCTCTGTTAGGCAAATAATAACGAATTTTACAATTTTTGCGCTTTGGAGGTACCTGGGCAAGTTGCAGCCGGTCTATAATGGGTTTATATTCAAAGTTTATTATACTTTAGTGAATTTAAGACCCATTGCAGGGTGGCCACTGCTTGTCACGATGGTCTATATCAGCCATTTTTCTAACATCCTTTATTAAACAAACCATGACGAATTTTGCAAATATTGCCCTATGGAGGTACTGGGCAAAGTTGCAGCCGGTGTGTAATAGGTTTATTTTCAAAGTTTAATGTAATATTATTTATTGAAGATCCATCGCAGGTTCGCCGCTGCTTGTTACTGTGGTCTATATGAGCCATTTTCCAAACATTCTTTATTAAACAAATAATTTACTGTCGTGTGTTTTATTATAACAATAGATTTTCGGGAGCATTTTCATGGAACTTTCAAGAAATGATACCATAAGTCGATTGCCTGGAAAGAGCTGCATCCTAATTCAACTGTGCACTATTGTCACATGTGTATCATTACCACCATGATTTAACATAGCATGATAATGTATGAGTTTGTTGGTCTAATTGTTGCCCTATGCTTCATTGTTGTGTTATTTTATATTAAATTACAGGTCAATCAACTTTTAATTGGCCGCCATTTAACCAGCGGCGGATTTGCAACTTATTCGTGTCCGATTCGCGGCTTATTCAATTTGTTTTGAATACGCCGCGAACAAGCCGCGAATCGGCCGCGAATAAGTTGTTGTGAATAAGCCTCGAATCGGCCGCTTACTTTACCGACGTTAACATTAACGAGTTCAACCTTGTCTCCAAGCGTTACATAACATAATCGTATCTGCGCAGACATAGCTGTAATTATTTCGTGCGGTATCAGTTTTAAAACACATACGTTTCAACAAATATTGTATACACATTTTTGAAAACTTATAATACTGAGTGCTAAAATGTTTTGGATTTAAAAACAATACTGAGAATAGCGACTGTATTTCGATAGATAAATCGATTCGTCAGAAATGTAAATCAATCAATCAATCATTTTCTATCATTCTCTATTCTATAGACGTGTTTAGTTAGTGCATCCTTATGTATCTTAAGCTTTTCTAATGCTATTATAGAAACAATGTCAGGGCCTAACAGGTTTTCCGTTATGTAATCCAGCTTTAAATCAAGAGGGTATGAATTTTTTTCGTATTTTATTAATATCTCATCAAAATAAATTTATAGTTCTGATTTGATCCAACAGACTCGTAACATCACCCAGTTCAACATTGTCATCCGGCATGACATAAAACCATTTGATTTGTCATGCACACATGCGATTATTTCTAGCTTTATCACATCTTAAAACCCCAAGATGTTTGGACAAATAATGTATCCCAAGTTTTATTAGAACACTATAAAACAAGATATTACGCAAGGCACATATTTCTCATATTTCCTCTGGAAAATCAAGAAATCCAGATGTGCTGTTCGATAATGAAACGTATATTAGAGACTCTCAATTACCGAAGGGCTTACATGTATCCTTTGAAAATTTGCAACGGCAGCAGGAAACCATATTTAAGGAAACACACCTCCATGCATCGCTACTGAAGATTTCATGTTAGTGCAGTGTCCCTTCAACATGGACATGCTTTCTATCACAAACTTGTACCCATATCATATCCTTCCTGTTTGTGACATTATAGCCGCGGTTACACGGGCATTGAAAAGGTGAACTAAACTGAGCCGGCTCTGATCCGCACCAGAGCTGGCTTTTTTTAGTTCGCCAATTAATGACGGTTTGCGTTTACACGCCACTTTGGACAGCCCTGTCAGCAAGCGTCGCGGGAATCTTGACACACTGCCAGCTAGCTTGAGCAAACGGCTACACAATGGAAAAACGTCACGGCATTCCAAGACAACGGCGCGGCATTCCAAGAACGCCACATGTAGGTGAACTAAACTGATGCGGATAATTGTTTACCCGTCAAATTTGGTGGGTCAAAAAAGGCGGTCTATTCTGATCCGGATCAGATTAGTCCACCTTTTTCGGCCGTGTAAACGCAAACCTAAATCTGATCCGGATCAGAGCCGGCTCAGACCCACCAATTTTTGGCCGTGTAACTGCGGCTTTTGTTAAACATTCAGCCTACATCGGAAAATTTATGAGCCCAGTACCCACCATGGTACAGACAAAAACTCGTGAAATAAACCGAAAGACTTCTACACATTTTGAAACTGTTCGAAAGATCACATGCTGGAGCATCTTGAATACAAATATACTCACCATTTTAAATAGCAAACACACCAGTCCAAACTGGCCTGGTTGCCAATCTCTTTTCCCACCTATTTATCCGAAATAAAATTATTGTTTACCCTATTAACAACAAAATCTTCAATTACAGTGTATAAATGAATTTTACCACATAAATTACTGTAAACACGTTAAATCGGACAAGTTTCACTCATCCATTGTTTATTTTACCTAGACGACGCCATATCCTGGCTCAGTGGGTTGAACGTTCTGTCCTTCACTGTAGATCGTATAGTTCCGAGTCCCTTTGCAAACTTTAGGCAAAACATATAATTGAAATTGTAGATTTGTGAAAATTTTAAACGTCGTCGATTCTTTTTTCGTATTAATGGCCAGAATGGGCATTTTTAATGAGGCCAATGTGCGACATTTCAATGGAATTACCTGTGGGGTAATTAGATTTTTTTGTTTGAGTGGCATTTAGAAGCTGGGTAAATTACAAAGACATGACGACTGAGATGGATTTTCAACTTCTGGATA
>JAVFBZ010147895.1:2679-14913 GCA_032466195.1 Katharina tunicata | reverse complement strand
AATTTTTTACATTTTCAAGTTTTTCTAAATTTTGTTGGGGCATCCAAACCTAATATAAATATAAGATTATTCGTCCCACATCTTGACACTGGGTATATTATTTAAACTTTAAATATTTAACTTATTTAATAAGCTATTTCAGTCTCAAAACCTGTTTGTTGTTGTTTCCATCCAATCCTATTGAAACAATTAACTATATATAAATAATTAAACATAAATATATTTTACCTTGTACCTTTAATATAGATCAAAGCATTTATTCAGGTAGAAATGAATTACCTTGAGCAGGATTCGAGTCAAAAGGCTGATAAACAGCTGTCCCTCCACATATACTTCATATGATAGGTATTGTGCAGATGTCATATAACATATAAAACAGTCTATTTATTAAATTCACAAAGCCTGAAACCTGTGAAAAAATATAAATTTGACAGGCATAATAACTGTTTCCCGCTATTTCATATTTGACCTAGTTAGTGTTTCCCCGCCACTGAGCCATCTAGAATTTGGATAAAAGCTCCCTACTTGATAACAATAGGAGTGAGCAGATGGTGTACAGGGGCACTTGTTCAAACCTCAGGGGCTTGTAGTATTCATGTCTTTGTCACCATTTGCAGATGGCGTAGGAGCATCTTTAATACAGAGATATTGAAATTGCATAGCTTTACATTAACAACCAAACTTTTATCCCAGTTTTGTAGCTGACAGCCTTCCAAATTAAACTCCTTAAGATTTATTTCGGCAGTCTGGCGGCACACATATTGTCCATGGTTTGAGATGAAAGCGGTGCACTTACATGTTAACTTCACTCCAGCTCTCAGTTTAATTTGAATCAAGTACTAGTATATTCAGACAACCCAAGGAAAAACTCAAAATTTGATTATTATTTTTATAAACATATTTTTTGATTCATAAATGATTTACAAAATTCATTAATAAATCTGTCCGTATGATTTCAAGCATCAATAACTCTCCTGCATTTTCAAGGCTAAATGAAAATGACCACTGTTTCAAAAAAGAAATAAAAATTGTAAAATAGATCGTAAACTGATAATTGTATTTTCCTCTTTTTGGGATAAAAATAACTGATAATTATTGTACAACAGCACTGTGACGATCTTAAATTTTGTAGTACTGTAAGTAGCGGATCAGAATTAAGTTCAGTTTCTCTCCATAAGAAAATGTCATGAAATATGTTTATGTAATTCCAGGAACAACATCTGTACTCTTCCTGTTTATTTTTCATGCTATTGTTTAGTGTTCTTACCATTATAAACATAACTGACTGCTTTCATTATCTTTAATACATATTCTCTGTGTGTTTGCTTGAAATATCTTGAAAATGATTTTGATTTCAAAATGACAATATCAATGACAAAAGTGATCAATAAGCCATATACAGAATACCTTTTGTGTCATTAAACATTAAGTTAAAACATACTTTTTGTTTAATCAAATGTCAGCTCTAGTACTACAATGAATGGTGGAGAGAGAATACTGTGGATACAGTGATTTCCACTGAGTAGTTCAGCATAGAATACCAAAGTCTGCGAAGAACGTTACTCAAGAAGATGAAACATATGGAAATATATGGAATCTTAAACATGTCTTGTCTATCGTTATTCAGAGTTGTGACATTGGTCTTCTATCAAAAGGTGGACTCAAAATGGCCGTTCTGAATAAACAAGAAGATAATGAGATAACCTGCTGTCACAGGCTTGTTAAAACTCGTCAAGGCTCATATTTGGTTTCCCTCTGAAGACAAATCCACGTTAATGGTCTGAATTATTTAGAACAGGCCACTGATCAAAGAGTGATCAATTTCCCCTGCTAAATAATTCACACATAGTTAGTTCACTGGATATGCCCAGTTTACGTGTACATGAATTGACTAGTCTAATTCTGATGATAGAGTTATTATAGTTATATACGTGTAGCTGCAAGAGTTTATGCTCCAAGGTGAATGCGAGAAATATTGCTCCAAAAATTTGCAAAAGACTTATTTACAAATAATCCCATATTTATTTAATTAAGAAGAAAAAAAGAGAGAGAAAAAAAAATCATATTTCAACACATTTTCAATTGTTACTGGTATGGCACCCTTTACTCTTGCTGCACCAAAATGAACATTAAAGAGAATATAATACTTCCTTATATCATAGAGGGACAGACAAAAATACTTATCAACATTATGTGGCACAGGCAGTTTATTATAGATATGAAGTTTTATATTTTAATATGGAATCCACCTCTTAAAAAAAATAAAAACATACATCACTAAAGAGTGTATACAAAATACACCAATATGGCCAAAAGGTCCATATAGGCTGTTTTTTCCCACTATTTTAGAGTACAAAATAAAAACACATGTTGTTGCCCCTGTTTGAATCAAATTCTATCAAAGCTGGCATTGAGCACAAGGCTATAATGCCAGTAGGTGTATGACATGAAATCCACAACAGGTGTTCTGTTCCCTTTAATCTGCTCACTGCCATAATACCAATCACAATATCCCACAGGTAAAAATCTAAAGTAGTAGAATGTTACATTGTACTTATAACAAGCTGTATGGCTGCCAAACATATTTTTGCATACTTACTGATTTTTTCTAGCAATAAAAACTAAAAAAACAAAAAAAAATCCAAAAAACAATTCTGACCAAATATTCTAAAATGCAATTGCTCAACAAAGTCATCCAGAGAGCTTTGGAAAATGAAGGTACATGTATTTTAAGTAATTAAAATGTCAATCGCAGCCAAGTTTAATTTTTTTAAATATCAACACAGCAGATGATTCTACATTTTGCACTATTTGTTGCTTGAATCATTGCCTTTCAGTCACACTGAATTGACAATTAAAATACATTATTTATAATAAGTGAGGACATTTTAAAACAATTAAATAATTTCCATTTAACTGTCACATAAAAGGCCACAGACTATCCTTTTAAAAGTGCATCTCATAAGTTAAGACTTGTATTAATATTCATCAAATGGATTAAGCAGCTTAGTAGAGTTAAAAAGAGATGAATATTCAGATATGGCTTCAAATAAAAAAGTGAAATGTCTACTTCACTTTGGCAGTCTATCAATGCATTCAAAATGTCCACACACCGGTCAGTAAGTGTGCACTACTTATATTTTATACCCTAAATCCTCAACAAATTCCACCACTTTTAACCACTAAACAAACTACATATTATACAAATGCTAAGAAGAGTCGAACCACAATCTGGACTTTTTTACGCAGTTCAGACTTAAAATACTGGAAAATATTACTTTTAGTTCCAAACTGACATCTATAAATTCAATAAATTACTTAAAACTTGTGCCCTTTAGGTCAAACTTGTTGAGGATTTAGGGTATATACATATAGCTAAAGGACTGATTATACTCTATTCAAATAGAGTCATCGTAAATAATACGAGAGATAATTAATTAAACATTTGGCAGTCCATTCTTCCTGGGTTGGTAAAAACCTGCATGAATTTCATGAGACAATTAACATATATTTAAAATAAGTACCAATTAAAATCCACTAGTTTAATGATTATCTTATCTACTCTATTGAGGACAGATGTCACTTTGTTCAACTGCTTTATCTATGTCATGAAAACCTCTCTGAACTTTACAAATTCAAGTCAAACACTACATATGTACCCACATAAGGAAGCCATGTCTAAAATAACATCACAGGTTGTTATTCTATAGCCGGAATATTGGGCTATGTTAGTTTGCTTTTTTATTAATTCTGACTTTCGACTGGTGTTATGGGTCTAGGCTGATATATAAGCTAGTTATTCTACAGCTTTAAGCTTGATGACAAAAATATTTAAATGAACTGTTTTTTTATAGACAAAAATTCTTATTTAGAACACATGCATGTTAATTTGTCAATTATATTAACCTATACTGTATATATCATGTTTTCCTGTAAGTGATGTCAATTTTTAACTTGTTCTGCATTTTAACTGAAACTTTATTTAAACTCAAAATTTGAAAACCATGTTAGCTATAAACTTGCTCACCTCTAAAGTATGTAAACTATAAACTGGTAAGTCTTGTTAACTTTAAACTTTGAAGTTATGTCAATTATTAGTAATGTTCACTACCGCTCAGAAATCGTTGCCCATAATTTTTAAAAAAAATTTTAACTGATAAATAATTCCAAAAATCATATCAATGTAATTGTATAAACTGTCAAAGCAAAACGCACATGGACAGTATTTCTAGTCCTGTCATATATCAATACATATATAGAGGTACCAGACCGTTATGTCTTTTAATTAAAGCTTTTTTAATATTGATGGATGTTTTCAGTAAAAAAAATCCCATCATTTGGTACAGTTAATTTGTGAATTCTGAGGGATGTGTTTTCATTAAAAATCAAATAGTACAGCTACTTAGCACCTTGTTGTATTTCTAAATGCTGTAAGAAATAAACACCATATAGCTGGAATGAAGGTGTCTGTTTTTATTGCAGAAGAGTGTAAACATATAAGTGTAAATATATAAGTGTGACATGGTAAGGTATTGAAGGTGTCAGTCATCATATATACAGGTGTGATGTCAGAGGTAAACATTCAGGTGTGCCAGCTAATTGGTGGCGTGTGCCAAGGTTTACCAGGGCACACTGACAAACAGCAGGCTCTAGTCAGCCCGCCAAACACTCTCTTTGTTCACAATACCTATTTGATTCAAGTCTATATTTTCTGATTTCCCTCCAAAAAAAACACATGGATTTAGAGCCTGCTGGGTCAGAGATAAGTAAACAGTCGCGTGCCGTTTAAATAGTTGCATTGTCAAGCAGCTCAGCAGACCCTGGGCACCCCTATTGATCTCTGTCTTTGTTTATTCAACTGGAACAGAAGGGTCTGAGTTATTGGATCGAGGTACAAGGGGAAAGCCCGCCTCACCTCTTGTAAGACCATCTCCAGGCACACGACACACTATTGTTCCCTACACAAGCTATCAAAGGCACCCATAGAAATCCCCAATTTATCTATTGAAAAGTACACAATAGCAGTTTTTCTTAACTTCACAAAAGATAGGATATTGTATGCCTGCCCCGCCAAAACGGCCTAAAGCCTGTTGTTTTCTGGTGTAATAGTATGGGATTTGAGCAGACCACAGAACACATAAGAAAATAGAGGACAGTTAGGGGACCTTTTCCAAACATCAAAGAAAAGTTCTTTTGGACCAAAATCTGCTAAAATCATTACGAGGGTACCCAAATAATTACCAAATGAAAAAAAAAAAACAACCTTCTTGGATTAATAAACTTTACCATAGGCAACTTCATTGATATCAATAAGTACTTTGTTCTAAGATAAAACTTAAATAATTAAATTTAAAGTTGGATATGTTACTTAATTTAATTTACGTTTAAAGAAAAAAATAAAAAGCTTATTTCGAATTTTGGGTTTACTTATTTTAATAGAATTTATTTTTTTACCTACTTGGAGTGGGCTATATTTTAAAAAAATATCAAGAAGTAAGAAGAAGGCCTACTAATAAATACATTTTTGTTGTTGATTTTATTAAATTTCTTAACTGTGCCTATAAAAGTTTCATTTTGTTTCATTTGCTTCAGAGGAAAAAGAATAAAAACAAAACATTAGTAAGGCAAGGTGGCAAGAATGGGGAGAAGTTAATAATTAGAAATTGTGCTATGCTGTAGGATTTTTAAACTGGCAGTAACCTATTCAAACTAAGATACCTGGGATGGGGGTACAGAAAACCAAATTTTGTCAGAATGCTTAGCAGACTTGTGATAGCTTCTGTGCACATTCTATAGATTGCAGATCAAAGAGCGTCTCCCATTCACACTTATTCAGAAAATAAATGAGCTCAGACAATAGAAACAGGCTATCACCTGATGCAAACTGTTGTCTACCTCAGACAAATCACTGTCTATTTAAAACACAGCAGGTGAGGTGAAATTCTTCTGTTATTTCTTGTAGAAATGCACAGCTTTGATTACCTGGCCTGAGTCACCTTTGAAGTTTACCTGCAGAACGCCTGGACAATAGCCTCAGAGCTCTTCGCTACCCCAGGGGGCCAGTAAGCGGAGTTAGGGGGACAGCTGGAAACCCCTCCCTCTTTCCCTCAAACACCCTATCTTCCTATTCATGAGCTGTTAAGAAACCCAAGGGAAGCAGCTGTCTCATTTTAAAATCACACCAGAAATAGCTCAATGGTCTGGCTCGTGCCTACTACAATGTAAACACTCATACACAGCAGGGATAATTAGCTCTCAATCTGCTTAAGAGAGCGGCTGCACGTGCCAGGGGGTATATATAGACTGAACTGGTCTGAGTTGGGCATTTCTAATCAAACTGTCCTACAGTCCACTAGTTCTACTCGGCCCTGTGTTAACTTGGATTACCTCACTTGGTGTTAATTAACCTATTGATTTTACCACCGCACAGGTACACTATGGCCACTACTGGGAGTTTACTCACCGTTATAACAGTCATCTGCCTTCACTGGATCACAGCTCAAGGTAAGTTCAAATATTCATCTATCTTTTCATATATGTTACATGATAAAATTCTTAAACACTATACATACACACATTCAAACCTTAAAATATATGCCTTGCTCCCCAATCTGTGAATACTGTTTAAAGTAACAAGAGAATTATGTTTTCATCTTCAACTTTACAATAGCAACTGATTTTTCAATAACTCATGGACAGAAGAAAATGAAACAAACATGGATATTCCAACCCCGGAGTTATTTACTAATTGTTAACTTATTTTGTTTTGTCATTTAGGTAAAAACTACAAGTCCATCAGTAGTTGCTATGAGGGTCCCGTTAAGACCCTAGAGATGGAGTGCGGGCCCAATGAGATGTTAAGAATTGCCAGGGCTTTCTACGGGTACAGTCCAAGCGGCAATTGTAGTTTTTCTCAAGAGGATTGCACCTTCGATGAACATCAGAACTACGCTTGTGTCGGCAGACAAAGCTGTACAATTAACATGCCCGGGGGTCTGGGGCGACCGATACCAAAGTGTCAACACGGCCAACACGACAGCAACTATTTCCAGGTGGAATATGAGTGTGTACCAGGTAAGAGAATTACAATTAAAACTATGCACTCTCAGTCAAGTTAAGAACGAACTCCTAAGTATGAAAACAAAGTCACACTCATTAAATACATATAAAGTTCATGTGCAGTTTTCAATGTTAGAAGAAAAAAAATACACAACAGAAAGAGCAATATAAAAGCATTTAAAAGTTGTTACTAAAACAGGATTATTTAACTGTATCATAAGCAATGTCATTGATATCCATAAATACTTTGTTCCAAGATACAATGCAAACAATTATAATTTTGTGTAGATACTATTCCAATGACAAATGGATATCTAAAGAAATCTTTACCTGCCACCAGTACTTGAATAGTACATTTAACAGAGTCCGGATGTAAAGTGTGGAAGGTTAGAAATGGTAACTACAGTGGACAGGGATACATTTAGCTGAGCTAGTAAACCAAGACTGACAAGATGGTGATAAGTTTATCAGATATTGTCAGAATCCCTTATCTCTAACAGCTATCAAATAAACAACAGCTTTATTCCTTTGCCTAGTCCCAATACCAGAGTCAGGTGCCCCTCGAAGCTCACCCCACTGACCACATCCACTGTTATTTCTGATAACAACAAGACAAGCTCACCTCCTTTGCTCCATATCTATCATCTAACTTATTTTCTTAACCAGCACAGTTACAGTATTGTTAAGTCGCTCACATATATTGATATGAATCTAACTAATAATAGTTTTCAGTATTTTCGAAAATACTGTTAACGGTCACTCTCAGAATTGGGCAAATCAATACCATGTTATCAATAAGCACAGTTCAATAAATTTGCGTAAATAAAATGTCACAAAAACATAGTTATTTATGAACAAAAAACGTTGATATTTGTACTGCAGGCAAAATTGTAAAACAACAAATAGATGTTTACAAAACGTTATTATTCAAACAAAAAAAGTTTAATATCTAGTTGCTTTGAGATGGTAGTGCTGAGTTTTGTGTACACGTGTTTAAAAAGTATTATAACGAACAGAGTGTTGAAATCTTGTCTGACCCAAAGAATGCTATCTAATTAACACAGTCAGTTTAACTAATCATTCTTTCAAGGTGATTAAATGACTCTTGGGATATCTTGTCACTGATATATACATGGCACACGACTCCAGAATCTCATTAACATCTTTAATTGAACTGTCTAAATGAATATGAATCAGATTTTTACATAAACTTAATGTTCCATAATTTAACAAAGGTATTGGTCATGTATATACGTGTAATAAAGTCATTAATACATATTATATATAAATTTTATACCATATATAAGGTCAGACAAAATATGAATATTTAATATGTCGTACTTCATTGTAACAGGTCTTTAATACACACATACTTTAATTTATTATGCAAATCGATTCACTAAGAGCTATATTTATATGCTTCTACTTTTAAATACTATTTATTTTAATTTTTACATGAATATACAAAATAATATCCAGACTTTAATAATATAGAATATTAAGTAACAAGATATATTTTTGGCTTCCTTTACAGTTTCCGAGACAAAAAACATTTGCGCCACGTCTGCAGTGACAGGAAGTAGCGGGTATATTTCATCACCCAGCTACCCGCTCAACTACGACAAAGAACACAAATGCCAAGTGAGCATCAAATTGGCGTCAAACCAAGAACTGATACTCTACATTGTGGACATGAACTTGAGAGAGAGCAGCCAAGGTCAAGACTGCACGGATGTCCTTTACATCAGCAGTTCGCTCAGTAGCGTAACTGTCTGTGGTCAGCGTGGATTTGAACAAATCTTTCAATCTTCTAACAGCGATGTGGATATCTGGTTCAATGCCACACCAGGAGGTGACAACAAGGGATTCTGGCTTTACTATGAAGGTAAGTTTACATTGCCCCTTATTTACAATTTTAGAAGCGGGTCCAAACAAATGTAGGACGCAATTTGCCACATAGCTCAAAGAACACCATAGCTTATGAATGGTGCCAACCAACCAACTTAATTTGTATTCTTTAGGGGATGTTTATGAATAGAAAATCCAACATCCCTTTCAATTATACAGTCACAAACTAATTTGTTTTAATTTCTGCACTTTGAATTTTTAAATGAAGCTAAAAACACGGATCAATCTATACTCCTTTTAATAATGATTGACTATATTTGGTATTATTTTCACAGCCTATCCTCCCTTGGATGAAACGACAACACCAGTTCCTGCAACAACAACACTGAAATCCCTATTGGACAAAATCACTGGCGAATACCCACTAACTGAGCATGAGGTGAAGATAGAAAGAGAGATGCCAGCTAAACAGGCCCCTGTACATTCTGACAAACCAACATCATCTTCTAAATCAAACGATGAACTACCTTTTGGTAAGTTAACATTATTGGCTTGATACAATAAAAAAAGTTTGAAAAAGGTTTTGAAGGAAAGAAGAGAATGGAGTGCACATTTATCAGTGTCGGGACTTGTGAGTGTTTGGTTTCCTTCCAATGTAATATCGACTTTATGTCAAGAATGGTCTGTTCCAAATAGCATGTAGATAATTGCTTATTACCCACATAATGAATCCCTATAGAGGACGTCTGAATGTACATGGCCAATGCAAAGTTATCATAAGTGAAATTCCATCGACTACGATGTTCACCACAAATCAAATGATAAAAATATATATAAATGTTTAAATAGGAACAAGCTATGAATCAGATCCTGTATATACCAGTCATTAAATTAACCTTTTTTTTCTTACAGCTGCCATTGTTGGAGGTGTAATAGGATCTCTGTGTGTTATCCTAACCATTTTACTCATTCTACTTTTATTACAAAGGTAAGCTACTATAACACTATTAGAAAACAGTCTAACTATATTATTAATATTCAAGAAATAAAACATACATTTCTCTCATTTCTCATATACTCTCTTGAAACGAAAATGTTACTTGTATTTAGTACATTTAGTGTACTTGTTTGAAGATACTTTAAATTAACTTCTCATGGCAAAAAAACTACTCTACTGTACAATAGTGTGTGGTGTTTTCTTCATTTTGTATTTTAATGAGACTGTTTGCATAATATGATAATATTATAAATTATCCAATATATCAACTAATAACTATTTTTATTTTATATTCACAGAGTACGAGAAAGACGTGAACAAGAAAAGAAGAAACATCTTCCGTTTTTGGATGTGAGAAATCAAGCTTTCCAATCAAACAGTGAGATTTGTTCACAAGACAGTAACTATTGCTGAACACTGCCTGTTTATTTTGTGGACAACAATTTGCTCAAATAGTGCTGTGTGGATACGGAGTCTCAATGTGCCATAATACAAAGGGGTTTCAGACTGAACTTAAAGCAATGAGAGACAGAGTTATTTCCCTTAAGCTAAAAAAAAGTGGAAAAGAGTTATGTACCTTGATCTGACCCATGTGTATAGTTGGACAATTCACTAAGAGGCAACACCTCCCTTAGTCTGGTCATTCAGCATTGACTGATATGTGTGAATCTAGTCATATTTTATAGCCAATTTTAATTTATTCCTTGTCTTTTTCAAACATTAAATGCCAAGTACAAAGTGTAGATACACTAAGAGAGTGGAGAAAGGGGTAAAAACACTACGACTGTACATTGGTAACATGGCCAGCAATATTCTGATAATGGTCAACCTTTTAACTGTGATATGATTTGAACAATAATATTGAGAGTCAAATCAACCTGCGCATTCCGGTGTAGTAATTCTAGACCACCCATGTTTATAGCTTGTACATAACTGATATATTATGATAACATGCACACGACTTGACTGAATTATAGAGCTCCTAGCATAATATTATTATAATTTTTTTTTTTTTACAAATGAAAGTAAGAGTGAGTAAAATGCATATAGCAGGTTGGAATAAACAAACATTATAACAATCTTATGCGTCACCAAGTGACCATTAACACGTTTGTTTATGTATCACATGGACGTATACAAACATTACTTTAATTCGATGAGCGTGGGATTTAACCTTTTTTTTAATCCGGGTCTCCTTTCACAAGATCTACTTTCAACAACATGAACATTTACAGTCAACCACATAAAATTCTCATCCAAGACAATGGGATTTTTTTTATCTGGGTCTTCTAACACTAGAGGTTTACATTTACTTCGAACAACATAAACATTTGCTACAAACCACATGGAATTCTCATCCAAGACAATGGAAACGTATATATATCACATAAACTACACACTTTTATAATAGATAAACTGTCACCCACAAAAGCCTTTATTTAAATATAAGCGTCACCAAAATTTAATATAATCTCATCCTTCTAATATAATTTTCTCCATTATTGTACATAGTATTTCCCTTCTGATATATATTTATTATTTATTGCCATATTGTATTATAAGATGCAGTCATAATATATTCAACAGGTTATTATATCTGTAAAATGAATAAAATAATTTTGAACAAAATGATGAATAAATGTTTATAAATATATATCCTGTATTGTTTCGTTGTTTCAATTTACTTTTGGCATTAACAAAGCCTAACATCTCTATCTATCGTCTATGTCGTCCTATACTTATTCAAATAATAGGTTACTGTTGTTAACATTATACCTTAGGGTATTTTGAGTACCTGATTGATATTCCTGGTGTTCTAAATAGTCAGGTAACCAGGGATTTGCCTTTAAGTATAACTTGTTTGATAGGGGTCAGATTTGGTTTACATGGGTTTGATTGGTATTTTGTCTTACTTAAACTTATTTCACTTACACAATTGTTTATGATTAATTGGTGTTTAACGCCGTGCTCAAGGGTATTTCACTTATATGTCGTCGGTGTATTCCAAAAGTAGACAGCGACTCTAACACAATCAAAAATGCACATCAATTTAGTGTTATTGCTGTTGGAAAGATAATGTATGACAGCAGGAATATAATCTCAAAACATAGTGCACTTGGCTCACTTACATGGAAGTACATATACATATGGGGTAGGAAACCAACCTAGACCCAGAAATAACAGTAAGGTGACCGTGTTTTCCAGAGACAGTCCCAAATTTGGGAGTCGTTCCCTGGCTGTATTTGTCCCCTGAAAAGTCCCCGTTATTTCCTTTTCCAAAGTGGAATCTATTTATGTTTCTGTGATAAAAATGTAGAACTCAAACTTGA
>JAVFBZ010147884.1:0-19886 GCA_032466195.1 Katharina tunicata | reverse complement strand
AACATGAGATAATTTATCGACTTTAATTAGTCGATATCCCTGTGCCAGTGTGATTACTCTTGACAAAAATATAAATATACTATAGCAAATGCAAACGGAAAACATGATCTGATATGTATGGGTTTACAGTAGAAATAATATGAGCTATTTTGTTGTTGTTGTTGATCATCACTAGCCCTAAATGTACGATGACCTTCTGGTAAATAAATTTAAAATAATACATAAAATAAAACAAAACTTTAAATGAAAAGCATATTCTCCGCGGATCGAAGGACATCGCGAAGCTGTAAGCAAAAGTTTAAATAAAGATCATTTTCGCCACGGATTGTATTGTAAAGTCAAGATTTAAAAGTATAGGGTATATAGGGAAAACAAATTCCATTGAGGTAAACTTAAAAGAAGACTATTGACAGAAAATAAAAACACCCACCTAAGCTACCAAGACCTACTATGCTGACGCATATTCTGTTTATACCTGCACATCTGTATATCTTTAAAATTCTATAATTTGTTTACACCAGCTATATCATTTGAATGCATTGGGCGTTGACTTAAACAGAGATGTATTCATGGATTCGTTTTAATGTAGGTGCACACAGCAACCTGACCAATATGTCAACATACCGCACCTTATTTTTGATTGTTTTGGATCGTATATGTTTAAGTTTTGGTTTCGGAAATCAGTTCTATTCTTTGCTGGGCTGAATTCGCAGCAAAATAAAGGGTTGCTGGTTGTTTTGAGTTAAAGGCGTTTGCGTAGCGAGAAAAGAAAAAAATGACTATACGGGTGTCTTAAGTACATGCATTGCGATCGGCCATGTTTACATTTGTCCAAGCCTTGGCCAATACAAAGAAATTATATGGACACACAAATGAAGTTTTGCCTACAAACCTACGCAAGGTATATGAGGTGTCAGATTTCATAGAATATATTTATTATTCCATAAACGTAGCATTTAGAGGAATTCTTTATCAATTTGCCGTAAGACCTATGGATAAATATATAGCTTAATTCGAGAAAAATTCACGCAAATATTTAGTATATTTATGCTTCTAAAAAAATACAAATGTGACTAAAGAGTAACTTTAATTAATGTTTTAATTTAGTTTTCATGTTTGGCTGCTATTCGCTTGCGTCTTCGTCTTCATTTCACGACGCGCTCAAAATGCGAGTAACACTTGCGTGGTTGTGTGGTATAGAGCGTCTGCTTCGAAAAGATCATGCTTCCATACTTCAAAAGGTTCATGCTGGTCAACGAACTTATATTGGGAATGTTCCTCCTGTCCTAATGTCGGATACTTTCGCAAAGTTCCGATTGAAGCCAGTCTCATGTAACACAGAACTTTTGGATAGACGGTGAAATTACGTCATTTTTCCCTAACACATAACTTATAAACATTGGTCGAATTTTTTTGGCAGAACCATACAAATATATTTAAATGTACGTTTTTATTTCACGACAAAAATTGGAAGGTCCAGTAATTCTCGTGCATGTTTTTTTTAAATTTCATAAACATGTAATTATTTACAACTATATGGTTGACTTTGTTTTTGTTAAATATGAAACAGGTTCTTTATTTAGTAAGACTTTTAAAATTGAAGCATTCGTACGTTATGAAATATGCTGGCAGACAAAAGTGTGATTATAATCGCGATGAATGAATATTTTATAATCTAGAGTATTAGGTCAAAAGAAAGATATTGTACTAACATATTACTAATGACCTTGCGCTTGTCTGTCTGTTCCCGGTCCGGTTTTAGACCAAGCGCCGGTTATTAAGAAATCGTCAGATAAGTGATGTACCCTTGAGTATACTACTTTAAACACCAAGGAGATAAATAACCAAAAAATGTCGTATTTCCGTATAAAAATGTAGGCAACTCCTTTTTCAGTGAACTGCGTCCGGATACACCTATATGTGTGCCCTCGTTTCATCTGTATCTTTATGTCCATTGACGCCATGCATGCTCAATCTGTCGCCGGATAAATCTATTTATCTATTTTGTGCACCGTCCTCTGCTCAAAGCCCTCAACACCTGCTTTACTTACCTGTACATCAAGGTCTCAGCAGGTTTATCGGTCTACTTAAAATTGGTAAAACGGCTTAAATTCTTTTGTATCCATCTACTGACGATTAAATTACGTTCTTGACAGTCAAATTATAAAAAAAACTGGTTTCCTTCCATGGTAGTTTGATCGTATGCGCTATAAACAGAAACCGAAATGTTATTTTATCTGATGTTTACGTTATTAGGTCTATTTTTGGAATTGTTTGTACAAACATGGACTTTCCAATGGTCGCGATTCGGGAATGTGGTTTGATCGATAAAAATAGTCGGAGACGAACGTAACAAAATTTAATCAAGTATCGCTTATTTAAGAAAACGTTTTATATGAGACTGACCCGCAAGTGGTCAAAATTCACCTGGATGAGGTCAACTTAATTTAGAATGTCACCTAGATTTATTGACCTGAATAAAAAGGAAACGGCCTCAGGTGCAACCGGTACAATAAACATGTCCCATATTGATCTGAGCATGTAGTACGTACTACGGGTATTATCTTGCCGTCGAATTGGTGCATGTACACAAATTAAAAATAATCTCAACTAGGACAATTGAACTCAACCTACGTGAGAAAAAAATATACCCGTGAATGGCTGAGATCGTTTACAGGTTGCCCCGTGACCTCGTGAAGTAGGGTCAGTTATATCTTATCCACTGTCCGTCGTCACACATGATGATTAAATAGCAGTCATGAATGGGCTACCAGAGCCAATAAAAGGTCCACGCGCGGGCGACTAGAGTAAAGATAACTTTATCTGATCGCCATGCTGTTAGTCGCTCTAGTAACATCGGGAACCTCGGTAGCGATACTACTATTAACAATAACTCTGCTGTGGATCATAAAAAGCTGCCAGCGCCCAAAGGGGATACCACCAGGACCAATAGCTTTGCCCATTTTGGGTAACTTAGCATTATTTAGAAAAGACCCCAGAGTCGTTCTTCAACAGTTGCAAAAGAAGCACGGTAACATTTACAGTCTGTACTTTGGAAAAGACTTGGCTGTTGTTATTCATGGATTCGACTTGATCAAGGAGGCATTCGTGAAAAGAGGGGATGTGTTTTCCGGGAGACCTTCCAGCAGGCTATCTGAACAAGTCTGTCCCGATAAAGGTAATAACAAAACAATCGCAGTTATAAATAATGGTATATATATAACATAAATAGTCGGATTAAAAAAAGAATGGTTGACTTATACAACAATAATTACCACTGTCACAATATATTTGTATATTTTTTCCCCGGTATAGTTATTTATTTCACTTTTTTTTGTAGTATATTCTTTTGGTTAAGTTATTATCATTTTACAGAAGCTTTTCAGTCTAAGTTGTTTTCAATTAGAAAGAACCAACGATACATAAATGGCAGTTTCGTTTCCTGGTGTTCTTCAATCAATCAATCAATCAATTAATCATGTACTCAATCAATCAATCAACCAACCAATCAATCAATCCATCAATCATTTTCCAGGTCTAATAACCTTGTCGGGAGAGAAATGGAAAAGGGAGAGAAAGATGGCCACATTAGCCCTTGGCGATCTTGGTTTCCGCAAAGCTTGTGTTGAAGGAAGAATTTTACAAGAAGTTGAATGTTTCACAAAGCTGGTTTCAGAAACTCGTGGAAAACCTTTTGATATATGCCTGCCTATTCATACTTCAATATCGAACGTTATTTGTTCTTTTGTTCTTGGCCAAAGATTTGAACATACGGATAAAAAATTTCAAGATTACATCCGAAGACTTTTAGAAAATTACAGAGCCGCAGGAGCCACGGCTGCTTTAAATTATCTCCCCTTCCTGGACACTTTGCCAGGGGATTTGTTCCAATTCAAGAAAACTCTCCACAACATACTTTATATTGTAAACTTTATAAGAGAAATTGTCCAGAAACAGTTAAATTCGTGTGATCAGGAAAATGTGGAAAATTTTATCACTGCTTATGTGAACCGAGTAGAGCACGGCGGAGGAACGGTTGATGGTAAGTTATAATTTATTTTCATTTATTTTCTATTTGTTTACGTTGCAACTTCTCCCCCTGGATGAAGATTTAAATAAGATCTCGACTCCTACATTGTATTGCTCTTACCATGCCCTTAAAATCTCGTTTACAGACTCAAATTAACAGTTACACATTTCAAGAAGATCTCATTCAAAATCCTTTTACAAAATTAAGGTTTGTGTGATTTAGCGCTGTCGCTCACTCCTCAAGAAATTAATAAATAATGGTACCGAGTTTAACATATATAGGTTTGGAAAAAGTCATAAGGCGCAAACGAACAAATGTTGGGGCATAGGTTGTCTACATGCGATTCATGTGTCGATTATATGAAACGTAGTGATACGTATGTTAACGTACCGAACATGTATTTATACATATACATATATATACTTTGACGTTTCACAGGTATATATAGGTCAAGTTTTAGGCCCGTGTTTGTTTGCTAACCTTTTATGTTTCAAATGATTTTAATTCTGTTGACGTATACCGGTATATAAGCTTGTTTACTCACCTTGTCTTTTATTTCCTTTTAGTTGAACAGCTCACCCACGCAATATCCCACTTGTTTGTGGCGGGAACAGAAAGCGTCGCGACTGCTATTCGTTGGATCTTCTTTTATTTGTGCAAATTCCCTGAAATACAAGAACGAGTTCACAACGAAATAGACTCAGTTATTGAAGACGGCAGATCCCTTACTTGGGATGATAAAAATTCGCTTCCTTACACGCTTGCAACCACCATGGAAGTCATGCGGCATGCTGATCTTGCGCCGCTAGGGGTCGCTCATTCAGCAACAGAAGACACATATTTTCGTGGATATTTCATCCCAAAAGGAACCATGATGATCCCATACATACATGGCGTTCTCCGAGATGAAAATGTTTGGAAAAACGCCGAAGACTTTAACCCTGAAAGATTCATAGACAATGGCGGCAAAGTGAACATTCCTGAACAATATATTCCATATTCAATAGGTAAGTTACCACTATAGTAAAATTGAATTAAAATAAAGTCTTTAGTGAGCACGTATAAAACGTCGTACATTCTATACAAGTAGCAACTATACGTGGCAAAGAATGTCCACCATGCAGGTGTCTTCATGTGACGTTAACTATAAAACAAAACATTTCCGCACACTTTAATCACAAGTTATAGAAACTGCCCAGACAATATATCAACTCAGACTCTTGCTTCTTTCTCTTACATTCCGCACCACAGTCTGCAATATTCTACTCTACTTCCATCGAGCAGTTTGACAATAACGTACATAAAATACTCTTATAACACTTGGACCTTGGATTCATTTGATCCGTTATTTATCAGTTTAATTTAATGTCAGCTAAGTTAACCAATTGTATTTTATTATTCACAGGCAGAAGAACGTGCCTCGGAGAGCATCTCGCTAAGATGGAAATCTTCTTGTTTGTTGCATCGATTCTTCGAAACTTTCGAATACGATTAGAAGACGGACCGCAGCCAGAATTACACGAGAGTCAAATGGGTTTAACCGTCACGCCAATGCCTTTTAAACTTATCTTTGAAAGCAAACATAAATCCATCAGTTAATTTATTACGATAAATGCTTTAAAAATCTTAAATGTGCCAAATAATAAAATACATATATGTATTATATATTCGACAAATGGAACAATCCAGGCAATAAATGTATTTATTATTATTTTAATCTTCTTTTTGTTTTGTTGAATCAATTAAATTGTGCTATAATTCTTAAGAGAAGTTTAAGTGTAAAAAGAAAATCTGTAGTTTCACTGATAAATCTAGTTCAGTACACTAGTAGTGTAATTCCATATAGAGAGAACTGCTGATAGTGATAAACTGAAGTTAAATTCTGAGCAATATGATGTTCTCTCTGTACGGAATCACACAAGTTGAGTGTTAAAATTCAGTTTTTTCGATTAATTATATAGCCTACCCCAATATATCCTACATAAAATCACTACAATAAAACAGAATTAATCTGACTAGTTGGGCAATTTGGTCTGCACAAACAGTTTTAGGGCGCCAATATCCATCAGAAAATCAATCATTCTTCACTACAGACCAGGCAGAAGTGTCAAATGGGCATGTGAGTTTCGGGCCTCAAGGAAGATAAAGAATAGCACGTGACTGCTATTTCGTTTGCTTGTTTGATTAGGGTTTTACTTGACTGGTCATTTCACTCATATGACGGCGTGCCAGCCAAATCGACGAAGGAATTAAACGCCCCCGTACGACGCTGACAACACAGCAGACTCCACAATACATTTACAGGATATAAAAAAAAAAACAGAACGCCACACTAACTCAGCTACCCTATGCCCCTATAGCCCAAATTGCACCAGGGCACATGCAGGGGACTCCCACCCAACCGCCCGCTGCCTGAACTGTTCTCTTTTTTTGACTGTTATGGAGTGGCATTATTCTCCGGATGAGATGTGTCCATCAAAATCAGTTTCGAGTGACTCAAAGAAGCTAAAATCAGTTTCGTACTCACAGTATTCCTCTTTTCTGGCGACTGTATTACCAGTGTTTGGTGGAAAATTCGGGATAATCTGGGCCACCGGAAAGTTTATGTCTTTGGTCGACCAGCAGGGTTGTGGCTATACAGAGGAAGCGACACTCTCAAGGAAGTTATTCGGTTGTGCAGCGGAAAGCGCTACAGTCTGAACTGCCTCGTCAAAACCAAAACAATCCCACAGTTCACCAAACGATGTCTGAACTTGTTCCTGATCACGGTACACCATTCGGTCAGTGTACCTTATATCTAGTTTATATAAGTTTGAAGTACATTGCATTGTCTCGGTAGAGAATAAATTTGTTGGTATGTCATCATTATAAGAACATCTTTGATATGGAAATGTTTAATTATTTCACATCCTTATCCAGACTGAACCGACGGAAAACTCAGCTCAAGAACCAATGGTTACTTTATTCCTAAGGTAAATCTGGCAAAGGCTCAGCTCAAAAACAAATGATTACTTTATTCCTAAGATAAATCTGATTCAACCTCAGCTCAAGAACACTGGTTAATTTATTCCTAAGATAAATCGGACTAAACTTCAGCTCACGAACACTGGTTACTTTATTCCTAAGATAAATCCGATTAAAACTCAGCTCAAAAAACACTGGTTACTTTATTCCTAAGATAAATCTGATTACAATTCAGCTCAAAAACCACTGGTTACTTTATTCCTAAGATAAATCTGATTCAACCTCAGCTCAAGAACACTGGTTAATTTATTCCTAAGATAAATCCGACTAAACTTCAGCTCACGAACACTGGTTACTTTATTCCTAAGATAAATCTGATTAAAACTCAGCTCAAAAACCACTGGTTACTTTATTCCTAAGATAAATCCGACTAAAATTCAGCTCAAGAACACTGGTTACTTTTTTCCTAAGATAAATCTGATTAAAATTCAGCTCAAAAAACACTGGTTACTTTATTCCTAAGATAAATCTGACTAAAACTCAGCTCAAGAACACTGGTTACTTTATTCCTAGGATAAATCCGACTAAAATTCAGCTCAAGAACCAATGGTTTCTTTATTCCTAAGATAAATCCGACTAAAATTCAGCTCAAGAACACTGATTACTTTATTCCTAAGATAAATCTGATTAAAACGCAGCTCAAAAACCACTGGTTACTTTATTCCTAAGATAAATCTGACTAAAACTCAGCTCAAGGGCACTGGTTACTTTATTCCTAAGATAAATCCGACTAAAACTCAGCTCAAGAACACTGGTTACTTTATTCCTAAGGTAAATCTGATTAAAACTCAGCCCAAGAACACTGGTTACCTTATTCCTAAGGTAAATCTGACTAAAACTCAGCTCAAGAACCAATGGTTACTATATTCCTAAGGTAAATCTGATTAAAACTCAGCTCAAGCACCAATGAAGGTAAATCTGACTAAAACTCAGCTCGAGAACACTGTTTTTTTATTCCTAAGGTAAATTTGACTAAAACTCAGCTCAAGAACCAATCGTTACTTTATTCCTAAAGTAAACCTGGCAAAGGTTCAGCTCAAGAACCACTTGTTACTTTATTCCTAAGATCAATCTGACTAAAACTCAGCTCAAGAACACTGGTTACTTTATTCCTAAGGTAAATCTGACTAAAACACAGCTCAAGAACGCTGGTTACTTTATTCTTACGGTAAATCTGACTAAAACTCAGCTCAAGAACACTGGTTACTTTATTCCTAAGATAAATCTGATTAAAATTCAGGCCAAGAACCACTGGTTATTTTATTCCTAAGATAAATCCGACTTAAACTCAGGTCAAGAGCCACTGATTACTTTATTCCTGAGATAAATCTGGCAAATGTTCAGCTCAAGAACCACTGATTACTTTATTCCTAAGATAAATCTGATTAAAATTCAGGCCAAGAACCACTGGTTATTTTATTCCCAAGATAAATCCGACTAAAACTCAGGTCAAGAACCACTGATTACTTTATTCCTGAGATAAATCTGACTAAACCTCAGGTCAAGAACCACTGATTATTTTATTCCTTAGATAAATCCGACTAAAACTCAGGTCAAGAACCACTGATTATTTTATTCCTAAGATAAATCTGACTAAAACTCAGGTCAAGAACCACTGATTACTTTATGCCTAAGGTAAATCCGACTAAAGCTCAGCTCAAGAACCCCTGATTACTTTATTCTTAAGATAAATCTGACTAAAATCCAGCTCACTGGGGTCTCTCCAGTTTTTCCAACAAAGTAAGACAATACAAGAGAACATAACAGAAAAAAAACTTTTTTGGATTTTCAACATCGAAGTTTAGCGGCCTTTCAGTGCAGATACTATAGAGCCGGTATCAAGCTTAATAACGATCCTAGTATCTCCACTGAAACTGTGCTAATCCATCGTGGTTATGTTTTGTCAGGGAAAACACACTTATATACATGATACTCTAGTATTATTAAACGCGTTCTACCTTTCTCACTAACAAAACGTTCTAATTTACTGGTAAAGTATAGTACATTGAATACCACTGGACCTTTAATTTGCTCTCTGATTATGTAAACAATACAATTGGCTATATTTCTTTTCGCCATCTTTTTCTCCATATATGGCAAATTAACCTGGATTTCACTGTTTCTTTGCGGGGAATTCTGAACGATTAAGCACACATTTGTTAGCAGAACTAACCAAAACGCGTGCTAAGCTACTTAAAGCAAGTGAACGGTGCATGTTGTCCAAATATTGAATCGTGCGGAAGTAAACGAGAGACAATAGCAGGCATGTCATCGCAGAAGTAGAACAGAGTATAGTAGCCCACTTTTATTTACGTATATACCACTTGACCTTAAATTTCACCATTCAACAAACAGCACATAGAAATGTTAGACATGATCTGGAGGACCTATCAGTTTTCACACCTCGATAATTTCAAGTGATATCGTCAAACAGGGATGACATACTATTGTCGATGTCATGACCATGATAACTCCAAGTCCACGAGCACACATCTGACCTGGCTGGTGATCGAGTCAAACAATAAGCAATCGAGTTAAAGTAAAGTCGATTGAGTTAAACATGATATGTCTCCAGAATATTAAAAAAGTAATTCAATGACTCGAAATGATTGAAACATTTGGCCTGATTACATACACGCCGTTAAGAGGTTTTAATGATTCACAAGAAAGTAGAAAGTAGCATTGATTTTGTCGAACTCGCGTGGAAGTCTATAGGAATAATCTTCTGTAGGATAATTAACAAAATATGAAATCCCCAGTAATCCTAAAATAACTGGTGAATTTTCGACTCGGTAACAAATCTGACGTCAATATGTATTTTCTAAGCCTTATATCGGGAACTAACGACTGTTACAGGCAGGCGAACAAAGGTGAGTAACCTAATTACCCACAGGATGACTCTTCAATAGGGCGAGCGCTCGCGGCCGCTCGGTAGCGTTCAATCGTTTACGGGCAAAAGAAGCGCTCGCTCTATTGAACAGGCCTGAGGTGAGAAACCTCTCACGAAACAAGCTGATCCGTATACAAGTTACTCGCGAACGTCGAACCAAAGAGCCATGAGGCCAATTCAGTTCTTGTCTTCGTCCACCATGACAGTTCCTTGTCCCTAAAATCGAACTTTGCAGACTCCCGTACGATCAAACCAAGCACACACATGATACATAGTATTAAATCTGCGTTCAATACATTTCATTTTATTTAACCCTGTAGTCATTTTTAATGAACAACGTCATTAGTGCAGTTCGTTTATTTTAAAAGACGATGGACACAATCATTAATGAATGAACACGCGGTTAAAACAAAAGCTTCCAAATAAACTCACCTCCGTGTAATTCCACCATGGTATATACAGTTCGAACTGGCGAATCTTTGGACCAGTGAATGATCATACCAACATTTTGTAAGTGCGAATCTAAAGACAGGAGACTTTGCACCAGTAAACCTACAGGTAGAGAGTTCGAGCAAGAGAAAATTCTAAAAAGCGTGCAATTCTTGTCCTGTATACGTCCTGTGTTTGTCAAAGGTTGCTGCCAGTGACTTTGAGGTTGGTTTTCAGTAACCATTGGACTCACTCTCGGTCACATGAGTGAACTACTCGGTTAAGACCAATAACTTACCATGTATTTTTTGTTGGCTAGGTATTTCTTTGTGGTCGTGCTTCTGGCTAATAAGCTGTTATCGGTCAAATAATGTTGGTTTCTTTCTTCTTAATTTATTATTTTGCTAAAGGCCAAACTAATATCGACGTAAATTGTTTAATGAATTCATTGATGATATCGTTAAATCGCGATTATTAAAGATATCAAAAATTCATTGAATGTGATTTATTAAAAAGTGAACGACTTAATGATATTATAACTAGAATTAATGATATCGTATTTTTTCAATTTTTGATACTACCATTACAATTATTGATACGTTGAATATAAATTTTGATATCATTAATATTTATTGATATCCTTGCTATTTATTATTTCACGATATCACAAAGTCATTTATGCTATTACCATAAAATTAATGAGGCCATAAATAAATTTACTTTAATAAATAATATCATTAAAGAGTCCATGATATAATAAAATAGTGAAATAGCTTGCCATCCGTGTGCGCACTTTTTCTCTTTATTGTCAGCCAAGGACTGAGTCGACCTTCTTGTCCTTATATTGTGACCACATATTCAACCGGCTTCACGAATGTAAACACAGAAAGTAGATCAGTTTATGAGCAGGCATATATTAGATAACTGTAGCAAACAGACATTACAAAAGCAGAGTCACGTTTATCTATAACGGAATACTATTTTTTATCGTGGGATCAAATGTGTACGGTTCTACAATGGACCCTTCAGCGATTAAACAAACAACCTATCCATGACTTTGAGTGGCCATGTGTCTGGGAGCCCAGAGCCTGAGAAATTATGATGATTATTACGATTGTGGCGATGATGACGACGATGGTGATAGAAATATTGGCGTTTTCCACTCCTCTTTAGAAAAGATACTTACTTACGCCACACCTCTCATTTTATTGTCTATATTAATTCACCAGCAAGAGCGGAAAATGATTACATCCACATATAAGCTATTTATATATCCCAAATAATAAGGTTTCATAGGAATTGTAGCACCTGGACGAAAACATCAGAATCACCCTGTAATATTGTCAGACTGGTCTTCTAAATGTAAGAAGACTAGATGTAAACTAGACTATTACATACTGGAAAGGGCTTTCTTCATCGGGGAACAAACTAGAAATGTTTATCATTTGGTAGGTGTTTTACACTGTAATTCTATACTGTGGTTCTGAAAATGTGGTATACCTCATCATTGTTATCTGTGAAAGGGTCTGAAACAGTATGTTGGAGAACCCAAAAATCCTTAGAGCCAACAATCATCATGATTTGAGTTCCATCCGAATACAGATGGTCTCTCCAATAGCTGAACATTTCTCCCTTCCAGGCCATTTGATCATAGATTTTTTTGAAATCATGCCGATTGAAAAAAACTACGTTTTTTCCTCCTGAAGAAGAAACCAAACGGAAACGATTGGAGAGAGAACCTTATTGGATTAAAACACTTTAAACGCTGTATTCATTGGGACCTTGGACTAGGTGAAGGTTCAAGGTTAAACATTATTCCATTGTATACCAATATAATCATCTTAGTACGAGGATTGCTAGTCTCCTAATACAGGAATATACAACTTTGTACCTAAAATCAATAAGCTTCTCACAGAAACCTATATATATAGCGTAAAAGAAGAACAAAACTCTTAAGTACCTATTTGTTGAGACGAAACTCCCTTCTGTATCAGATAGCACATAACTGCCCTCATCTAAATTGGTAGATTAATGGGTATAATACTAGCTCTAAACGAAACTCTTTTCAGGATGTGTTTAATTTAACATAAACATAAATATCTATGTGTGTTACAGTATCACCACATAGGGTTTTTTTTTTACAATTTACGTGCATATTACATGTATTGCCTTTCTCGAGATGCGCCTTTAGGTTATCCAGAACAATTCAAGATTAAGATCTATCTAGAAACTAATTTCTGAGAATTTATCTAGAAAATTAGATGATTTAGCGATTTTAATCTATATCCCTTCGCCAGTGTGATAATTCTTGATAAAGATATATAAATATGTACGTATATAATTAAGAAACGTTTGTTGTTAGAAATGTACTGCGACACTGCCTGCGTGCTTGTTTTCCTGTGTTTTAATATCGACGATAAAACCATACCGAACTAAAAAGTACCGCGTTGAGTAAGAGAGGTGAAAAGCTGCGGACGGTGTGCGTTAATCGGTGAAGGAAACGCTGGAAACACAGAGGACACCACATACATTAACTTGACAAAAACAGGACACCATAGCAAATTGGCTTCCTGACCCCCCTTAGCTCAGAGAGCACCAGGACACAAGGCGCTCGCACCCAACCACCTGTACCAAACGCATTTAACCTGAAATGAACCTGCAAGGTTTTGAAACAAGGCTGGGAAGCGAACTTTGGGTGTTGGCTTTATCAGACCGCGATCTTGGGTCGTTGGCCTTCGCCAAGTTGGGAATGTGCGTTCAATTGACCTCCATACGTGGAGGCCTATTAAGCGAACTTCTGAACTTCGGCGTATCCATTCAGAATTTCCCAATTTTCTCTAAAACAAACAAACTTCTTTAATGATTTTTGCGAGACTTGGAAGGGTAATTGATCACAAATAAGCCTTGTCTGTACTAAGGCACACAGGTGAAATATTTTGTCGTGATTTTGTCTGATGAACTCGTCCATGGCCTTGTATCCTATCTTATCTCGACACTACTCTTGATTTCTTCCAGTTTTGTCTGGTGTGCCACAAGGCTCCATCCTGGGACCTCTTATGTTTGTTTTATTCATTAACAATCTCCCCAGCGTATTACAATTCTCAAATATTTCCATGTATGCTGATGATTCGAAAATATTAAAAGCAATCCAACCTATTAATGATTGCGAACTACTGGAACGGGATTTTTGTAACATTATTAAGTGGTGTTCAAACTAGAAAGTGTCACTTAATGCACGGAAACGCCACTGTAAACATTTAGTCTGAAAAGCCTTTGATCTTGATATCATCTCGATTGAATTTTTCGTATCATATTGATAATGTTTGTTCTAAGGCTGAATGGTTGGTCTTATTAAAGGATCGTACAGATATTTTGTCTTGAAAAGTTTAAAGATAGTCGATTTATGTTAGATTTATCACTGTTACACGGACTCATAAATGATAGGTATGACTGCCCATACCTATTACAAGAAATACCTTGTGTTTTTCTGGCACAAGGTTAAGGAAGCCTGTGTTGTTTTATGTGCCATATTCAAGAGTATCAGTAAGGCAAAATTCTTTAATACCCAGAGTTTCAAATTCTTTTAATAGCCTGTGTAACAACGAACATGTTGATTTGTCTTCTAGTACATATAGTTTTAAGAAATCAATCAGGAAATATGTTAATGAATCATATCGATTTATTTAATTTTGAATGATTGTTGTCCACCCACTTGTTTTGTAACTGCATCATTTAATGTTTTTTCTGCACTGTTTATAGCGTTACTGTAGTCTGTTATTGGGTCATGACCCGTTGACTATGTATCCAAATAAATAAATAAATAAATAAATAAATAAATAAATAAATAAATAAAAAAATCCTAAACAATTAACCTGCCAGTGTAAATTTGTAAAGTGAGCATTATGAATGTTTACATACAAACATTTCTGTTAACATTTTAGAATGATCCATAAGATGTGGTAATTATTTTAGAAAAGGTGACATATTTATATTTGAAATCAATATCTTGTCATTTAAACTTTTCATGTGTATCATTTGTATTTTTGTATAAGAGGGGTTGACTTTTGGGTTAATTCCGCTCATTACTTGTCATTGAAATCTATACTCATTCCCAATGAATTTAATCATTGATTTCTGAACATATCAATCATTGCATCATTGGATTTATTTTTGTTGTGTAACTGTACCCATTGTTTTATTACTATATGTCAGTTTAAACTGTATATCCATGGACTGAAGGGCTTGGGGGAGAACAATTTCTTGTAAATTGACTGAGCTTCCTTCAATAAATAACTTGCCAGCTAGCCACCCTCCCACATATCAGAGGTTGATTTGTTTGTTGTTTTTTTTTTTAATAAAAAAATACCATCTTGGTCAAAGAGATAAACCTAACCAGAAATTCTATTGTATTTCGTTTTTACAATTTGAGTGACTGAAATTAATATTTATTAGTTAATAATGGAAAATATGAAAGAATAAAGTCAATAACAAAGGTATTAAATTATTATAGGGTAAATATACATTTTATAGAGTTACGTAATCGAATAGGCGAATGACGTAAATTCCGATTTTGTGTAGTTAATCCGGGAGATTGTCATGTTGAAACTGTATCAGAGGTGACCGAGACTATCATTTTGTAACCACTAAGTACCGTCTAGGTTTTCAGCTCAGACTGAACTTTGAGATAAATAGGAGTTATCTTGGCACGTTGCGTCCTTCAGTTTGTGCGCTACTTTCATTAGGATGTCAAGAGTTTGCTGAATTTGGGCCACGGCACTACAAATCAACGATTATTAGCCCAGCCACTTACAAGATTCAAAATGCTGTCTCTTTACATATAATATCAATCACCGCGGTGGGGTCAAAGGTTATGTTGACACATATGAGGACAAATGTCCGACCCTTTTTACTTAGAAATTGAATTATGTTAAGATTTTATCTGGCTCGTATGTAGATGCAGTGATCTGTATCGTTATTAGTCTACTACATAATCCATATATAACAACACAGAACAGTTCTGAACAAAAATGTTTATTTCTAGTGTTGGCACTTATTGGTTATAACTTGTCCAATAAAGTGATTTCCAATTCTGTTTGGTAAATTGAACTTTCAGAGATATTTTATGCATATTAACGTGTAAAAGCTAATTTCATTAGTCAACGAGGGCAGCAAGATGACGGCCAAATTCGAAAATTTCCCTCAATTAATCGACTTTTGTTTGGAAATTACTGCTGCATAGCGAGTTTTTCACTCTCAGAAGTTACTTCAATTTCTTTATTTCAACATTAGTCTTTTAATTAAAGAACAAATTTCACAACAAGTTGAAATCGAGGCAATTAAAATTTGTTGAAAAATCCTCGCTTTGGGTGCATATGCGACTTTAATATAGCTGTAATTGGCACCACGACGGCCGTATAATTTACGGTAATTTACCGAAATCACTACATGGAATAGGGTTCCTTTATATCAATCCGGTTATATATATCAGCGAAGGTTTTTATCGAATGTGGAGATTACCTTTAATATTTTACACAGACAAATCGATATTAATTACTAAAGACTGGTGGATAATTGGAGATATTTCTAATTTATTTCGATCGTTTTGTTTTAATCTAGGATGCATGCTTGATCTAATATTGTGGAAATCACTTGATGTAAATTAAATAAGTTTTAGATGTCTTTCCCACCCATTGGTATAAAACGGTCAAGTAATTCACGTCGGTGATGAACCTGGTATGTTATGAATAAGCATTTTTGAACTTGTGAAGGTCAAAGCAAGGGGCTGACACTTGACTACCAGTAGGTAAACATTTGAATTGGTGGTAGTTCTTCATGATTTTATGTTTTTTCTTCCTTTACTAGACTTTAAATTGAATCGATCCTGCGACAACTTTTTCTAACGTTTAAGTTGAAAAATTTAGAGTTAGAAATAAAACTTATACTGTTCATTCTCCAGCGCACTTGTGTGCGGAAGCAGAAATTATATGATAACATCAAAAATAGCTTGTGTAAATACATTACCCCTAGTATTCTTCTCAATCTCAACAAAGGTGCGAGTCTATTCTAGTACGATGAAGCCCACATGGTTAAAATCTTCGTTTTTAGCCGGATTGGTCATAAATAAACAACATGTCATGTAGTGATACTCGATATATTGCCGTCAATTTATTCGACGTCTGACTAATTACAGCTATATGAATAGAAGCGAAATTTTCCTTGAAACTATGACGATGATAATGATGATGATGATGATAATGATAATGATGATAATGATAATGATGATGATGATGATGATAATGATGATGATAATGATAATGATGATGATGATAATGATAATGATGATGATGATAATGATGATGACAATGATAATGATGATGATGATAATGATAATGATGATGATGATAATGATGATGATAATGGTAATGATAATAATGAAGATGATGATAATGATAATGGTGATAATGATGATGATAATGATGATAATGATAATGAGGATGATGATGATGATAATGATGATAATGATAATGATAATGAGGATGATGATGATGATAATGATGATGATGATGATAATGATGATGATAATGATAATGATGATAATGATGATGATGATAATGATAATGGTGATAATGATGATGATGATAATGATGATAATGGTGATGATGATGATGATGATGATGATGATGATGATGATGATAATGATGATGATAATGATGATAATGATAATGAGGATGAGGATGATGATAGTGATGATAATGATAATGATGATAATGATAATGATAATGATAATAATGATGATGATAATGATGATGATAATGATGATGATGATAATGATGATGATGACGACGACGACGATGATGATGATGATGATGATGATGATGATGATGATGATGATGATGATGATAATGATAATGATGATAATGATGATGATAATGATGATAATGATGATGACGACGATGATGATGATGATGCGTTTGAAGAGTGTTTGGGTTGTGTGACTCCTATCACATGGCTACCTTGACAGTAAGGCCACAAAGTGATGGATTTAGAGGGCACCGACATTTATCCCAAAGTTCCCAGTCTGCATTGAGCAGCTAGCCGTCATTTAATGGTTACAAAATAGATAACCGTTTTCACGTGACTTGATTCTCCGGTTGCATTGGTCGGTTCGACCTAACGTTATATATCCTGAATATATATATTTTTTCTTTATTTTCGTTGGTGTCACCGGCTAAATGTCGATTCTTATTGGCGTGGAATGCACTTGATATAATATATATAGGATACGTATACCCCTGTGCCAGTGTCATTACTCTTTACAAAAATATATAGGATACGTCTTCTACACAGGCTGTAGTTTTGCCTACAGGCAAATGGCGTAAAGATGGAAGTTACTGGAGACCTTCCATTTTGAACAAGAATGCTTCTAGTTGTAAGCTTAGTCTTTTGGGAAACAAAGTATAGATGCGGTCTGAGCAAAATGTCAAGAATCAAATTTCGCTCAGCTTGCAGGTCCCGCGTGCAGCTTGCATTAATAGATATATTCTGAGCTTTTTGTAGTTCTTAGATGACCTTGCAAATTTAACACATAAATATTGACGACGTTTTATGTATGGGTGTCCAAGGGGGGTAAAATAAGGTGGCTGATTTCTGCCAAGTATGATAAAATCTGTCAGCGTGTTTTATTAAGAAATTGAAGAGAATATTTTGTTAGAGCGAAATATTTTATGTTTTTTTTTTCTCAAGATTTTGTGTTCGTTCCATTCAAATATGTCTCCCCTGTAAATTGATTTGATGTCGTGTCTGAGAGATATTGTCTTCGCTATAATGGTATAGAGTTTCCTCTATATAAAAAAAAAGTATTCTAATAGCTATACAGTTATGCTCCGTTCCTTAAACACCACTCTGATATTTATCATTTCGTTATCCTGCTAACTGATTATTATCGTAAACACTTTTGTCTTAGTTTTTTTTTATTGATAGGAGTCTTATACTTAAGGGTATATCACTCGTATATGACGGCGTGCCAGCCAAAAAGGTGACGGATACCATCCTCGATTTTTTCGGGTTTAAACAGAAACAACACAGTGCCTGCACAATACGTACACTTAACCCACAACAAATCTGCATCCTGATATAGTGTTTATTCACAGACGTATATCAGTATATATGTTTTGATATCAAATCAACACATTAAATTGAAATGGGATAAATGTGATTAGTGTTGATAGGCCTATATAGGGTTAAACTTCATGAATATTAGTACAGTTATATTGTTTGCCGATTTTTTTTTTAGTTTACGTGAACTATATTTTAATTCTATTTTTGACTGTGCTTGGAAATCCCAAGAGGTCAAATAGAGGTTATCGACTGCTGCAGGTGAATACATGTTATCTCCTGCGTCCTCTAAAAGCTTAGTATTTTAATTTTACGCCTGTTCATTTCTAGACATCCAGCATATAAATAATATATAGGTTTCCCAATCAATGGAAGCAAAGTATCACAATATTTTAAGAGCAGGAAAGACGTTTTTACAGAAAAAAAAAATGAGTATTGAAAAGATTTCATTTCCACTGACATACATTTTACTCAATTTATTTGCGAAGTCAATGAAAATTGACCCAACCAACCTGACAACAATTCAACTAGAATTAATATTACTCGGAAAGATATTGAAATCTTGAAAACCACGTATGTTAAGAAGTAGGCGCCGACGTTCACATTTTCGATGCCACCAGGCAGTAGCTCTGTATACGAATTGAATCCAGCTTGACAGTGGCACATTTACACGTTAAAAGGATAAGAACTTCTGATGACATTTCTCCAAACTGGCAATCGTATAAACCTCGCGTGATTCTCAATAATGTAGTGTCACCACTTAGCTCGGTATTGAGAGGCGTATGAATATGCCTAAAAATCTTACGTTTTGTTCGCCGGAAGCATATTTATCGCCGTGTGCATAATGGACAGATAAGCAAACATAGGTTAAAACGAGCGAATTTCATATAGATTTAGATGCACAAAATGTTATTTAGGAGTACATTATATTCCGATAGTAAGACAAACGAAATTTGTTTACTTGTCTTCATCGTTTTTGTTAACTCTCATTTGTCTGCATTGAACCGTTTCAAATCACTGAAAGTAGGTCGTATCCTGACAATTGGTTGGGTGGAATGTACACGTCCTTAAATCATACGACAAATGCTTTCCTTTTTAACGAGAATAAGTATCGTGTGAACGCTCTAATTTGGCTAGGGCTAATAACATAATGTATAAGTACATTTCCATCCCGCGGAGGCAAGCAAAATTTTCTTTCTCTACATTTATACAAATATATATTATAAGTGTTCTTAAACCCAGATATAAAAAGGCTCCCAGAGTTGACTCTCGTAGCCTTAATACAACATCCGGTGAGCTTAACAGATCGGATTTTAGTCTGAACTACACTAGTGTCCAAAAGAAACGATACCAACTTGTTTTCAAAATATTTTGTTACGAATTGATTTTTGTAATATG
>JAVFBZ010147873.1:0-19889 GCA_032466195.1 Katharina tunicata | reverse complement strand
ATTAGTGCTAGTATTCTTCTCAATCTGGAGAAAGGTACGAGCCTATTTTAGTATGAGCTCGGCCGTGATAGGTGTATGAATATGTATCAAAATGGTACATCTTTTTCGCTGGTAGAATATTAACCGCTTTATGGACAATTAAGATGTAGGAAAATATAGAGTAATCGAGCGAGTTTTTAAGGCTTTAGATGCACAATATTTAGTTTGGGAGTAAATTATGTTCTGAATGTAATACAAATGAAAACTGTGGAAACTGTCTATATTGGCAGTTTCACCCACAGACTGTGAAAAAGTTCCGGCCAAAATGGCGATGGTGGTATCACGTCCGAGAGGATGTGTGCAGTACATTCGATGGCTTCCGAGTGGGGCTATTGATGATCTGTTGTGGAGTTCTGTGCTGCCTGCTGTGACTGTTTTGTACGTCTTTGTTTGTTAACAGTGACGTTGAGGATGGCTTGCTTCACAGAAACGGCTTGCTCGCCATCATATGAGGGAATAGCCGTTAGTGCAGAGTAAAGATCTCAAGACGGTAAAATGAAGACATCAATCAGCTGAAGAAATTACAAAAAACAGAAGATGTTAGAACAGTGTTATCTGTGTTATTATTTCGTCTTTCAGAGGTATTAGGGACCTGACGAGAAATACAAATCAAGACTATATGGATAACAACTTCTTTATTAGGTTCAAAAACAGTACTAGTATCTGTGTCGTAGCGTGGCTTGAAAAATAATTAAGAAGTTGTTATCCGTAAAATCTTGATTTGTATTTAATTATTTGTTTTTTTCCTCCTTCGTTCTTTAATTATATTTGTGGATTCAATAAAACTTTAGTATTTGAGCAATTAATCGATCTCTATGTCACCGAATAATCTTTATAAACCTAATTACGATCTTTTTGCAAATTATGATAATTTTAGGGAAAAAAATCTTACTTTTGTGTTTCTCGTGCATTTGTTAGCATTAGTCATTTGTGCTAGTAAGCTCATTGATATACCCTTTTTTCTGTGATATGTTTTTAAAGACTATCAATCAGCGTACAGGGGAAAGGAAAACGCTAATGCAACATGGAATTTATCTTATCCGTGAAGAAAGAAATAAGCCTTCAGGAGTTAACTCCCATTTCTTAAACGAGTTGAAACCTCTCGGAAGTCCTCGAATGTACTGCGCATATCACCTCGGACGTGATACGATTATCGCCATTTTGGCTGGAACAGCCTGTGGGTAAAACAGCCAATGTTGACGGATTCCACAGTGTTCATTTGTTTTACATTCTGAATATACGGTATTCCTTACCAAACTAAACTGTGCATCTAAAGCCATATCAAATTCGCTCGAGTTACCCAATGTATGTATGCTTATGCGTTTTTTTTACACACGGAGGTACTTAGGCTTAGCTTTAGGGATATTCATACACCTATCACTGTCAATCTTAGTGATGACACCACAAAAACGAGAATCACGCGAGGTTTAAGTGATAAGACATGAAACCGAAAAACCAAGTGTGACACACTTCGCATACCTCTCGCATAGCTTTGGTCAACTACGGAAATGTCCGAATCTAAGCTTGTTTGTATTACCAAGCCATTTTCTCTCTCATACCCTCTTTTAGCCTAAAAGCTAAACCAAATATCACAATATAACTCATAACGATTATGGAAGTAAGATACACAAAGACTTTTTTAATCACAATTTCGTTAATTCCAGAAAAACAAGATAATTAAAAACATAGTTCCGGGCGTAATCTTTTTTTAGAGGCAACTAGATGGCGCGATGACACCTTTAAGGTTAAGTCTAGCAGGAGATTCCCAAATCATGTTTCAAATGGCTTTGTGTTATTTCGCTTTTATGATTACCGAATCTTGTGTGTACCGCCCCGCCATCTTTAGAGTACTTTGTGTATGGTCAATGTGTTTCCGAAATTTCAAATAGACTCAACAACACAACATCAAAATCTACATCAGGAAAACAAAGCGGCGCGTTAGTCTTTTCATATAAAATTCAAGAACCAGTCATATTTTTTGTTTAGTCCAATACATCCACAGAGGATTTTAAAATAAAAGACTTTATAAAGACTAAACAACACAACATCGAAAGCCAAATCAGGAAACAAGGTGGCGCGTTTATCTTTTCATATTAAATTCAAGAACCAGTCATAGAGGATTTTAAAATAAAATAAAATCATTTTGAGTTAAATCGAAATATCGACTGAACATGACAACTACATACTGAGATAATTGCTTTATTTTGATTTCTGATTGATTGATTGGCTGACTGATTTCACTATAAGGACAGCGTGCCAGTTCAATAGCTGAAGGTAACCCCCTCAACAGCAGGCCGAATGAACTAAAGCGAACCCGGGTAATCTCAGAATGCAACCATGTTATCGACCACCTGCACAAATTAGATGGAAATTCATTGCACAAAGACCCACTGTATAGGGATGGATGTAAGCTTCCAGAGATTTGGTTAAAGACTGACAATTTCCCAATGGGAAAATCAAGAAAAAAAAAGAAACGTATTCCAGGGACTATAACTCCTCGAATCAATACTGTGTGTGACACTTTGAGCGAATTTATCTCCCTTTGCTGCCTTGCGTCCGTCTATATCCACTCAGAAATCCTCGGATGTACTGCGCACAACCGACGTGATACGATAGTCGCTATTTTGGCCGGAACTTTTTACTTCCTATGGGTGAATATACGGTATGCTATAGATAGCTTCCACAGTTTCCATTTGTTTTACTCAACTTCGAACATCTAAAGCCATATGAAATTAAACTCAGTTACCCCATATTTGCTTATGTTTCCGTTGTGCATACGGCGGTAAACAGGCTTCTGCCGAACAAAATCTTAGAATTGTAGAAATATTCATACACCCATTACGGCCGAGCTTAGTGACGGCACCACAATAACGAGAATCACGCGAGGATGAGCCGATGGGTCTTTTGTGTTAGAAAATCATTTGTGTATATCCTGCAAATATAGTGCAAAAGGTTCCCAATAAGAAAACAAGTTTGCATACAGGATAGGTATTTCAAGGTATCGATCCCGAGAACACTATTTAGGTATAGATATATTAACAATATAACTGTGTAATAATAAAATAAACGACTGTACAAATAACATCAAAGATAGAAAGTCTGCCGTTATATGTCGGCTTTAAGTCGCAGTCATCGTCAGGAAGGAATCTTGTAATAACATGTGAAAAAATAATTATGGATTAAAAAAAAGAACGCACAAATATGTAGCTACGATACTGGACAATGCGACATCAATCGAATGTGCGGCATATATCTTGCCCTTACAATCCGCCCTTTTCAATGCTCATTGTCCAGTTTGTTAATGGGATTGATTGGTGTTTAACGCCATGCTCAATTGTATTTCACTGATTTGACGGCGGTGCATCTCAACAGGAAGCACCGACACTAACATAACCAAATAAAGGGAGATTACTCGTGTTGGCTTCATGATTGGAAAGTAATACTCCTCCTACTGCCCTTATCCAGAAGGCCTACATTCCTTGATTTCTATACGCTCTTGTACAGCAACAGTTGAAAAAAAATGTTCAAGTTATTCTAGAAGCTTTTAAAATTTGAATCATTTTTATTCAGTGCTGAACTGTTTCGTCAGATAAGGCTACATGGTAGAATAATAGCTGTTAACTGAATTCAGAACTCTGCTCCGGAGCAATTTCAGAGCTGATCAATTGGGCTAATGTGAAAAGAATATAACAGGCTGGTATCACAGGATAAGAGAAACGCCGAACAAGGAGTTGATGTTGGTATAGAGAATATATTTCGACTTTATTATATTACTACTATGTGATGCCAGTGAGGCCTATATACAGCTCACCATAGAGTAGTTCTACTTTCACTACTTCCGGTGTTCCGGTATAGTGTCTCACAAGAACATGTTCAAACTCTGTGGAATTTACCGTTGGAGACATTTATTGGTTGCAGAATGAATGTTTAATGATTCACAGCCTAGGAGTTTAAAGTGAGTAAATCGCTCAAATCGTTTTTTGGGATTTGGGACACTTTATGATGCGTTAGTCAAGTTGCGCAAAAATCGTTCTACAAATTGAATCCGAGGAAAGAATTCTAGAGGTATGGTAAAATTCAAACTGATAAATATCACCCCTCAGAGTTCTTTGTAAGAATTTGTTTGAGGTTTCACTCAGTTGAAAGTATCTGGTAGACACCGAAACGTCAAATTTTTCGCTTTATTAATGTTATCTAGATGACCAGTTTTATCTTATTCACCGTTTACATATTTTGAATGCGATGCGTCATCAAACAGTTAAGGTATTCTCTGACTAAAATATGATACCTCTTCATATCAACCTTTTCCACAGGATGAAATTTCCAGAAAATGAAGGCTCTGTATCGTCATTATTTTGCATTAATAATCCCTGCAATCCAACTAATCTCGACGGGAATTGTGGGAGTAACAGCGCACGGTTTATCCTAAAGAGGGTTATCTCCCGTTGTTCGTTGAGCGGCAAATGACCTTTATGTATAGTTTGTTATCAGAGTCATTCTGGGTTATTTGATTGGTGTTTTTTAGGTTAAATATTTAAATAAGCGAGTTATTCACTCTAAAAACAAATCTTTGGAAGTTATTAGATAGATAATTCATGGAAGGACGAACTTGTTTCTGATGTAACAATGCTGGGTACTTTTGTCGTCAATCAGTCATAACAAACATTTGTATAAAACGGTCCAGTGATTCACTTCAGTGACGGACCTTGTGTGTAATGACTAGGCATTTTGAATGTAGCTGTGAACGTCATAGAGAGGTTGCTGAAGCTTGACCTGATTATTCGACCTATGAAGAAATTTAAACTCTTTCACGTGATTTGATTATCTTGTTGCATTGGTCATTTCGGCTTAATGTTATGTTAAATAGTTCTATTTTATTTCTTCATTTTCTTTGCTGTAACCTGCTCTATGTCGATTTTTATTGGCGCGGAATGCATTTGGTGTCCTATAGGATACGTCCATCTTCATGCGATACAAGTATTGCCTGCAGCGGTAAATATACCGCTAATAGGCTAAATAAAATGGCCTGTCATTAAACTAAAGCCGATAATCGGAGGTGACGGACGGTACCGGAGATAGGTGATGTTGAACTAGAATGCCATAACAATATCCCGTTTTTTTTAAGGCGGAATAATTCATGTTACTATAAATCAACTAAGAACGGAATTCATGTCCAAAAGAAAGCACATTCCTTAAAATGATCACTACTCGGAAACGAGTTGCTAAAGGCTGATAAAAGTGCCAATTACAACTATATTGGCGAAAGAAAGAAATTCTACGCCTTTGGAACCACAAACTTAAAACATGTGTTCTTACATATACATTTCCTTGTGTTCTTAGTTATAATAATGTATGAGAGCTCTATCTAGGAAAGAAAATATTTCTTCTCGCTCTGTTTGGTTTTTAACAGGTGTTCGAAGGCTACCGAGATCACGGGATGGGTTTTCATGAGGTTTCTTCCCGGTTTTCCACCCAAAACCGGAAACCTATCGTCATCAGTACATTTGAGTAAGACGTTAAACGCAAGGCAAATAAATCAGTAATTGCAAACATAGCGAATCAACTTGCTGTGTAACCATATCTACTTTGCTTTCGTTTTCTAATTTAAAACAATAGGCGAAAATGTGTTTCGACAGGTCAAAATTTAATGTAGAGTCCAAAATTTAAATTTTATCTGACATTCACTCGGCTAAGGATCTTTCCAAGTGTTTCACATAAATGTAAAGTAGTTTCTTCTACAAAGGATAGCAGCTCTGGTGAGTTAAGCTTAACACTCGGTACACAGAATCTATAAATATCGAATTCGAGCATGTAATTGGTTGTTGCTAGGAAGTGGACACGTGCGTTGACAATCATGTGACCAGTTGAAATAGATCGCGTGTCGATTTCTCGTCGAGCGTCGCCACGTGCTCTGTCTAAACAGTGAATGGTTGATGGGGCCAATTTGATTACTTTCCGCCCCATTGTGAACCAGTTAAACGGGACTGTACGCATACGGAAGAACGGTTATTCGTCATCGGAGATCACCAACACCCCCCTGAGTGAAACATCGACGCGGGAAAGAACTGTTACCCAAAACGTCCGTACGTCAGCTGGGTGACAGTTCCGTGAGATGGAAATCACCTCGTCCATTTCACCACACTGCTTACACTTCGACTAAAGCGTTGGACTGCCATGCCTAAGAATAAATTAAGCATAAAATAACAAGATCATAGCGTCTTACAATAACAACTGCATAACTGTTACACAGATTTTGGAAAACGAGCAAAGCAGGCTTTCTTACACTTAAATGCTTAAGAAGAGATAAAACAAGTACCGTAATGGAAACAAAAGCCAGAATAGTTAGGGCTTCGTGTATATAAACGTTTGTACATCTACCTGTCTCATTAATGTCACATACGTAACCAAAAATGGTGCATTTTGCGTCATTACAGAATCACATGCATGAGCGATAGATGTTTTACAATAAGTGAAAGCTAGTAGACACGCACACCAGAACACATCTATAACCTTTTCTCAAGCAACTAAAATCGATTATTGGATCTAAAGTTAGGAACATCAACACGGCGTTAATTTTTAAATGACAAGCAACATTGAAGCATGTTATGCTGAAATCGAGTGTATAAACAGAGCAATTCTGGAACAAATTCACTTGTTTGCGATGAGACTATTATCATTGGAAACGAATATTATAAGACATCCGGGACTATCCGGTGTACCAAAGGCGCAGTGATATCTAGTAACAACAGGGGATTCAATATTGTTTACAGTGCATTGATCGGTCGATATTGTTGTAAACAAAATCTGGACCAATCAAAAAGTTTCTAATTTGGGGAATTCCCTTAACAAGAAATCACACCGCATGCATCTTAAAGGAAACAATTAAAAGACACAAATCGTGATATGTTAATCTGGGCATTTAATACCAACGTGGCTGGATTCAGGAAGGCATATTACAAAATAATGTACCACTATCGATACATCTACAAACACAGTTAACACTAATCACTAATAAAGACACAGTCAAACTTGCATTACACACACAGTATAAACCCATTCTTGTTTAACATCGCCTATCTCCGGTACCTTTCGTCTCCTCCGATTATAGGCTTTTGTGTAATGACAGACCATTGTTTGGTCCATTAGCGGTATATTTACCGCTGCAAGCAATACTTGTATCGCATGTAGATAAACACATCCTATAGAACACCAAGTGCATTCCGCGCCAATAAAACATACAACAGGTAACAGTAAAGAAAATAAAGAAAAAAATAGAATATTTATCACATCAGGTCGAACTGACCAATGCAACAAGAGAATCAAGTCACGTGCAAGAGTTTAAATTTCTTCATAGGTCCTTTAATCAGGTCAAGCGTAGGCAGCCTCGCTATGATGTTCACAGCTATATTCAAAATGCCTAGTCATTACATAAATAGTCCGTCACCGAAGTGAATCAATGGGCCGTGTTATACAAATGAGTATAAACCTACAGTGTTAGAAGCTATGGGATTGGAGAGTAATTTTTTTTTCACACACTCTCGATGTATTTTAGATTTTACATGTTAAAGGTTTGAAAACGGTATTAGTACCTATACCAACCGTTGCCAGTTAAAAAATAAAGATTTATTGATTCCGATATTACGCCGTGTTAAAGGTTATTTCACTCATATGACGGCGTGTCAGCCCAATCGATGAAGGAAACCACCGTAGACGACGCTGGCAAAATAACACATCAGAAAACATTTACAGAACATGTCTAAAAGAGCACCAGGACACGGGAATCAGCCGCCAAACCATCCGAAAAGAATAAAGAAGTTATTATCCATAAGAAAATAGTTTCTTATATTTACTGTGTTCCAGCTTCTTAATGCCTCTCAAAGATCTGACTCTCAATACACATGGTGACAAGTAACGAAAACCGCAAACACAGGTATATACAGAAAGAAAAGTTATAATTACATAATTATATATTGCCTTTTCTCGAGATGCGCCTTTAGGTAATCCAGAACAACTCAAGATTCAGGTCTATCTAGAAACTTGTCTCTGAGAATTGATCTAGAATATGACATAATTTTTCGACTTTAATTAGTGTGCCAGTGTGGTTACTCTTGACAAAATATAAAAACAGAAGAACCCAAGCAACTAAATGAAGAGTATTCCAGACCATTATTAGTCTCATGTGCATAGACGCGAAAGGATAGCTCAAACAAAATGACCCCAACTTCTTCGCCCTATATATTGCGGACGCGTAAAAGGCCTTAACTGGTAACAATTAGCATGTGTTTTAATTGTTTTAATTTTGAATCACGGTATTGTAAAAAAATTGTGAAATCATCAAGCGACAAACATAATTGATTAAAATAGTTAATTGATTTATTACATAATTACTGAATAATTATGGGGTCATAAAAAGTCATAAACTTCAGGAGTTTAAGTCAGGAGCTTCAGAAGTTTAATTAAGAAAATCATTCAGGTTAACTTTATGGTTGTTCAAAATTGTCTTTGGAAATAAATGCAATAAGCCTATTCGATGTTCTATTTCCATAAACAATAAGAAATTTCGTTCGATTCTTAAATTGAACCGAGACCTTCAATTATTTATGTTTCAATCGCTATTTAGAATATATAGGTAATTTTATAAATTTAACACAGGATTTGTGGGCAACATCTTGTTATTATTCCAAGACCGTGTCTCACTAACAGGGTGAGTAGGCTTCTAGTAGGTATATAAGGGAAGCTTCCAGTGCCCGCGGAGGTACAGCGTACCAGGTTTTACTTCATTTCTTTCCACTTTTCCACCAAACATATACCGACAATGTATAGTCATGATGAAAGTGACAATAGACCTTTGAGTATGGCGTTATACATCAAACAAATCAATCAATCAATCAATCAATAAATCAATCTTATAATTCAATATGGCGTTTCGTCCCAGTGACTACATCCTTTATCAGAAGTCCAGTTACCCAATAACTCACCCATAACTTCTTACCATTTGTCCGGTTTTTTCTATTTTGTAATCTTTCTTTGTGGGCCCCTAGATAGCAAAAGATTTATTGTAAATTCATTCTGTACTTGAAAACGACACCCGTGACTTGAAAAGCCGTGTAAAGTAATAAAGAAGTTGATTTCCATAAAGCTGTTTTTACAAAAAAAAAGTTTTGTTACCGCCATTATTAGTACTATATATTTTATATATTTATTTATTATTATTTTTTATTTTTACTATTTATTTATTTTAGTGTAGGCCTATTTTTAGTAGAGGGTGTCGGAAGAAGGGGGACGAGGGGGGTGGGGAGAGTTGCTAAACGGAGATTACTTCATATAGTGTGTGATATATATCTCTGTTCAAAGGATATCCCATAGCTTACTTCCGTCTGGCGATTCCATTTATGCCGGAAGTTGTTTCGGATCAAAATATCCGTGCCGTAAAATATAGCGATCGAGTGAAACTGAGAATACGCTAACCGCTTGACATCTCTTTATTATTTTACACAATTATCTATCAAAGGCCATTAAGGCTTGCATTTAAAGCGAAAACTGCGTAAACAAATATGTCAAACAAATCTTGCCCTGCAGTAACGGTCTTTATCGTTTTTGATTGGTTGGCTGGTCCTTGCAGCCGATAGACGAACCGGAAACTCTCTACAATGCAATACAATTCCATCGGCTAATTGCCAAGGCAATTATCGATGTTAAACAAAACCTGTAACCGATTCGACCCGCTGTCTCGAATGCACTCGGTAATTAAACTGTTTCGTGAAACTGACGCGGAGCTGTACATATCATCCGCGCGCGTATCAGATCGTGTCATATCGTTATGTTGTTAATTTCCGTCATCATATGGATAAACCGGTGCGTCGATATTTAAACCACGAGCTAAAAAAACACAACATAGTTTTCATAGCGTTCTTCCGTTTTCCGGGTCAGACGTTATCAATTGTTTGACAATAAATAACACTGCTAAACATGCCTCTCGTCTTCCTACTTAGATTGTTTATAAAATTACTGTGATACAAAATATCATGCCTAAAGCGCTGACGTCATAAATTTCTAAATCCATTTCATAGCAAGGCCACTTGATACTATGAAGGAAAATGGAAAAATGCTCTTCTGTTATTAAACAACTTGAACTTTATACAAAAATATGCTGCATCGAACAATAAATAGCATATTGTCCACGGTTTTAATTTAAAAACCGCCAGAGACAATTCAATCCCAGATTCTTGATAATAGAGCAGTTCATATTCAAGAATATCGAGGAGAGCGTTCATTTTATAGAAATATACATGCATGATGCAGTTATAAAACATTTTTTGTTGATACAAAACGGAGAAAAAAATTCCATACATTATTTGAGAAAGTTAATGCTTATACTGCTCGTCGATTCTTTACAACGCGGATTAAGGGCGCAAGACTAGGAAAATAATGGAAACTGACTGATTGACAGATTTTGCAGTAAATTTGACGCTATGAACCGCTTTTAGGATCAAAATTATTTCCAAATTCATCGGTAAAACTTTTCACTTTTCATAGGATTATATAATTAACACATATATTTGAAAAAGCATGATTAAGACAAACGTGACATAATCATAATTATTTAAAAAATTAATGCATTCTTTAAATCAGAAACGTTTCACGTAAGATCACACGAAATCATGCATTTAACATGAAAATGACGCGAACCACTAAGTGCCTCGTGCAATCAGAATCAAATAATATTTGAAAAGCAAAAGCTGACACCTATTATCCTCCCGATGGGAATAATATTAAGAACAATATTGAACGCTTGTATTAAAATATAAAGTTTTTGTAAATCGTCAAGCGTATACATGTTTCATTTTAATTATAGTGAAATCGATTAACGACCTGTTCGTGCATTTCATGGAACATAATGGCTATTTACAGGTTAATACGCCTGTAAAAACAATTATTAATTTCATTTAACAAAACGAGATCATACAATTACGTTAACCTGCCAAATTTAGCACATTATATAAAATAATAGGTAGCTAAATGCGAAAAGCTTAACATGTTACACGAGAGTCCTTGTGTTTGCAAATGATTTACGAGTATATTCAGTAAGTCGTGCGATAAGGCGTGATCAGTTAAAATTGATTGCGTAAGTTTGTCGTTCGTCAAATTAATTTGTTAACGGTAATGTCCTCTCGTTGGTAAGATAATGGCCTTAAAACTCACTTATTTCATTAGCCTGAAGGTCGTTTTTATAATAATATAGTCGACGACAGGGTTAGTTAACGCGGACTGAAGTGACCTGCTCGAATGACGGCCAGCTAGTAATTATTGCTTCGGCCTTTTATCTGTATAGACGCGCACACCTGGAAGCCGAAGCGGTACAAGGACGCATTAAGACAGCCGAGAAGAAGGGGCGCGACCTTGCGCGATAATCGATCGCGCTTCGCGGTAGTTCGTGGCCACACCACTGTGCGCCATAGCTAATTTCCCGGCTCATTTTCATATTGGCTGAATAGGGTTTTTAATTAAAAGCTGTAATCGTTGTCAGTAATAAATGCTTCACTCCCCACCTAGACGCGTAAAATTGGCCTTCTCTTTTGTAGAAGCAAATGTTTGAATGAATAGACGGCTCTTATAGTTCAAGCTCGGCCAGTGGGTAAATGACCCGAATGTGAACATTGCGCTGTGACTTTTTCTTAACCAGTCTGAACAATAACTAAACGCAATAAACAACCTTCTCTGTCACTGTTGTGCATTTTATCAAATGAAATAAAATCTTACGAGAACAAATTTATTCAAATCTGTTCACCGATGAACTATGAGGCGAATCTCAATAGCTTTCCACCGGTGGTTAGCGTTTTGTTTGAGAGTATGACCCGAAATAAATTCTGCTTCCGGTTTTGGGATATTGCGTTTCCGGTAAAGTCCCGAAGATGTCGCGAGGTGTTTCCTAGTCCAATTAATCTTCGGTGTAAGAGTTTTGGGACAATTGGCATTAAATACTCATACATAATCTAATTAAGAGGGGTTGGACATGCTTGACGGAAATTACAGTCACGTCATATGAATGGCGAAGAAAGAAACGCGCAGAACTGTAACTAAAAGGCTAATTGATAACTTAAAAACTCATCTTTGCCAGTCGCCGGATTTAATTGAATGAGATACGGGAAGGTGCATGTACTATTGATTGATCGAGAAGATTGGGGGGATCCCCAGGCAAAGTGAAGTTTCCTTTTGAAATAAACTGGTGCATACATTATTCATTTTGTCGCTAATGAATAAAACTTAGCTATTTTTTTACTTTTCTACACCAGTAGTGTAATTCCGAACACAGAAAGCTTCATTTTACTCAAAGTTTCCTCATTTTATTGTATCATCTTCAGCAAAATAATCTTTATCTAAACGTTGAGTAAAATTAAGCTTCCTGTGTTCGAAATTACATTAGTTGTGTCTAGCACACAAAAATCATCAGTGGATCTACAGGCTTTGACTGCATACATGTTCTTTAAATTAAAATAAAGCATTGCCGTTGGTAATCTTTCTGTGAGGTCGAGCATGCAACAAGAAAACATTCCAATGACTAACATATAGGATACCAAAACTAAAAGACGACAACGAATAGATAAAAGGGGAATAGAATTAAGACCTTCCGTAGTAAAGTCAATTTTTTTAAAAGGTTGTGCCTGTCGTAACAATAAGGCTGCCTATTGCACACATCTAACGATGGATAGGCCAAATTCATATCGATTTTATTGCTTTTATTTCATTTTAATTCGTTAACAAAAAACACAATTTGGGATAACATTCTTTTGACAATGTATTGATAAGAGCATGTAGTAATCGCCGAATTAAACACATTGCGACACAAACATTTAAGGAATTGACAACGTACCACCAATAACCGTACTACCGCTACCCCCGAGATAAAAGTTGACTATCAGGAGATAAGAGTTGACTTACAGGAGATGAGAGTTAACTATCAAGGGATAAGTGTTGAATATCAGGAGATAACAGTTGACTATCATGAGATAAGTGTTAAATATCAGGAGATAAGAGTTGATTATCAGGAGATAGTAGTTATCTATCAAGAGATAAGAGTTGACTGTCAGGAGATAAGAGATGACTATCAGGAGATAAGAGTTAACTATCAAGAGATAAGAGTTAACTTACATGAGATAACAGTTGACAATCATTAGATAAGTGTTGAATATCAGGAGATAAGAGTTGATTATCAGGAGATAATAGTTTTCTATCAGGAGATAAGAGTTAACCATCAGGACATTAGAGTTGATTATCAGGAGATAAGAGTTGCCTATCAGGAGATAAGAGTTGATTTCCAGGAGATAAGTCGACTATCAGGAGATAAGAGTGGAACAATAATACTAAGAGTTGATTATCAGGAGATAAGCGTTGATTATCGGATATAAGAGTTGACAATCAGGAAATAAGAGTTAACTACCAAGAGATAAGAGTGGACTAACATGAGATAAGAGTTGCCTATCAGGAGATAAGAGTTGATTATCGGATATAAGAGTTGATTTATCAGGAGATAAAAGTTGCATATTCGGAGGTAAGAGTTGATTTCCAGGAGATAGTAGTCGACTATCAGGAGATAAGTGTTGACTATCAATAAGAGATTATTGTTTTTCAGAATTACGCCACCTTTGTATAAAGGGACTCTGTTCAGTGGAATTATAGAGGTTTTTGCAAAATAGTAGATAACATAAAGAGTGAAGGCAATATATCAGAAATAAAAGTAATAAAGCATAACACAGTAAACATATCAAATAAACAATTAAATAGTTTAACTATATAATTAAATAAAAATGTTTTGTTGACTGCCGTTTATTCTGAACTCATCCCGCTCGAACTATTTTTTTTTACTTTTTTTCCCTTTAACCCCTGTTGCGCACGGGTTCGAAAACTTGGTTGACAATTCCAATTGTTGTTTCTCCTAATAAAAGGCCACTAAAAACATTATATTCAATTTAGTCTGGTATATGAAAGCTCTTCTAGAATAACTTCAAAGCAGCCAGATTTATCATTCTCCGTCTTGAAAGCTTGACATAGTCTTGCGGCCTATCACAAATATTAGAGACTGAGAAACGAACGACATCCCTTCATATAGGAGAGAGGTCATATAATGACGACGTATAATTGCATAGGCCTAATCCTTTTCATAAGTATCGTATCATACCAGTTTTGCCATCGTTAGTTTTTGTCTGCCCTCGATAACCACGCCTTAATGCTAAAACACAAAAAAAACAAACACCAGAAAATAAAAGAAATTAGCACCATTTTATTTTTACTCAAGCATAGCTAACAACCGGAATCAGTTGTTCAAGTCACACAAAAATACTTCTTCAGTTGTTCAAAGAAGGCCGATCGCATACCAGTGACTGTGTGTACAATCTAACCCTTTTACCCCGGCGATCTATAACTGGACATCGCTCACCACTAATTCGTTAAACAGCACAAAAGATTTGTCTCCCTTCGCAGAGCTCTTCAAGACAATGGCGCAAAAAGGAATAAGATCACGTGATCAGCGGGAGTGGTTTTGAAAACCGCTCTTTCCAACTTAGATTTTGTTTGTGCGAGGTTCGAGTGGAGAACTGAAGGAGCTAAAAAGGGAAATTGGGTCATTAATCTACGTGTAGTCCTGTAGTCACTTAATTTAGCAAATAACTTTGTTTGCTTTTCTCGAGATGCCGAAAGATCACGTGTCGTTCCATTGAAGACACTCGTGTTATAGCAGAGCGCATTTCCATAGAACGATTCCTAAAAGCAAGCTGAAGATGAAAAGAAAAGTGTTGTTTTGATCGGGCTTATTCGCTCTTGGCCCACTGGTCCAAGGTTCCAATTAACTATGTGGTTAGATGCCCTTTTTTTCATTTTTTGTTACACGAACAAATACTCCCATTCATTGATTTGGACGTTTGCATTAATTATCGCCTAAATGAAACGTCTTCGAAGTGAAATACCCATCACTCTTTAAGATGTCTCAACGTCGGTCACAGTGCAGTCGTTTTAAAATGAGAACAAAAATCGATTGAAAATTAGCCTTTTATAATCTTTACTGGTCAGATATACGTGTATAGGCCTGCATTAGCCTGTTCTGTTTTGACAAAGGTTTAGAGTTCATGAAAGATAGCTTGGTCCTGTATAGCTATCGTTATCTTATTCACAGTGACTTCTAAGCATATACATATATTGTATGTACAACCAAAAGTTTATTAGAAATGCGGGCCTATATTCGTCCTACAGTCGTTCCTGCATTGTCCCATCTCCAACCTCCAACCTCCCTACCTCTTAAAGAGACTTTTCCAGTAAAGAACCCATGATGTTTTAATTGGTTGAGAACATATGATTTTACAAGGATTGAGAACGCATGCAGTTTTACGAGGTTTGAGGAGGCATGGTTTTTTTTACGAGGTTCGAGAACGCATGATGTTTTACGAGGTTTGAGAACGAATGGTGTTTTACGAGGTTTAAGAACGGATGATGTTTTACGACGTTTGAGAACGGAAGATGTTTTACGAAGTTTGAGAACTCATGATGTTTTACGAGGTTTAAGAACCGATGACGTTTTACGAGGTGTGAGAACACAGGATGTTTTACGAGGTTTCTCCCCAGTTAATATATATACAAACACCGAAAACACATTGGTCTTACTTCAGTGAAAAACCCTTGAGTAAGATTTTACACCCCAATCAAACATATACTTAATTGCCCATACAACAACCAAGTGTATATTCTAAGACCGATCCAAACATCAACATCAGCCGTATGGTTTGTGTCGTTTACAAGACGGAAGCAATTCAGAACATTATCGCGCATGTCCTCGAAACATATAAAAAGTGTAATGACACAACATAATGAAGACACGAACAAGGAGTGTTACAGTAGTGGTTTTACGTTTATATTCAAAGTAATTAAGTTCATAAATACACATGAATTGTTGTCACAAATACACAAAAAATAACAACCATAAAGTCCTGATAATAAAGTTTGTTGACTTTAAAGTAAACAATTCTTTATCCAATTAATCATTTCAAAACATTGTAAACAAAGCAGAATTAAACATACGTAAGCTTTGTAAAAAAGAAAAAGAGTATTTATTTTGAATTTCTAACAAATACAAGTATCACACAATATTACTAAATAATATTTTCAAATCAAACATGGTGGAAAAGTTCATGTGTTAATGTTGAGCATATGTTTTAGACGATTGAACGTTGTATGTAAATTGGTCCCTGCATATTGGTTAGCGTAGTTCCCCGTGATCCCGAACAAAAACGGGAGAAAAAAAGTTGTTACCTGTCAGTTTTAAGCTAAAAATATATTCATATAAACCAGCATCTAAAAGATAAAATCTTAAAAACGCAATGATATCCAACGTTTTAGTTTTTCCCTCATGGTATTAGAAATGTCAAAACGTGGCGCACCTAGCAGTCAATAATATGCAGCTATAAAAAGCCTCTTAAAGAACTGAACTCACTGTATGAATTTATATTCAAAGGGAAATAGACCCTGTAACTGTTATCTAAAATATAACTAAACCGATTTTACATAAGTCATATCTATTCAATATTTCTCCCTTTATTCAGTCTAAATATTGAGAACGTCAATTGCGTATATTTGGGGCTTCTTCGGTGCTTTATTCTGTGGATCAACTGGATCTATTAATTTTATAAATTGATTTAATCTATCGAAAAAATGTTCGTGTTTTCAAGTATACAGCATAATAGGACCATGTCATGTGTCATTTTTTCCCAAATGTCACGGGCCATTTGTACCACATGCCATGGACCATTTTGTCCCACAAGTCACGGGCCATTTGTACCACATGTCATTAACCATTTGTACCACATGCCATGTGCAATTTGTACCATATGTCATGGACCATTTGTACATTATGTCAGATGTAATTTTGTCTAAAGTCGTATGGAATTGTTACAAAGAACAAACTTATAAACCGGAAATCAGTGTTAAACTGTTCATTACCCTCCAGAAATACTTAGGTTGTAACCATACAAACATAATAAATGCCCCAAAACGATTGGGCATTGCTGAAGATCGTATATTGTTATCAATACAAAACCAACCACAAAACTAAAATCAATATGTTTTCGTAACATATTATATTGTTATAAAAATACTCTAAAATACTAACTGCACCAATACCATAATGCTAAACTAGTTTAGAGTATAAAGTCTGATTCTAGGCATTTATGTCGTGAAGCACAAATCTATCTATACTCGTTCTGTTATAGTTGAAATGTCAACAGATACTTTTGGGAATATATCAGACTGTTCTGTTCCAGACAGTGCGTTTTTCGGTTCAATTCGTATTTTCTTACACACATATAAGACAGACCGTTCTCTAAAATACAACAGCATTTTTATATCTATTTCCCCCCCATAATTAAACTATACAGATACCCTAATTAATAACTAGGTTTACATTCACCTGATACAGTGTACACGTAGATGTATCTGAATTTAACTATATATAAAAAGCGTAGGGAAGTTTACATTGGTATTTGTGCTATGTACACGATCCACGATAAAAATCATACATTTTCGGAATCCAGTCCAATTGAATAAATTATATTAATAAATACTGTACAGTTTTACAATATATTAGATTTAAGAAATCTTAGATAAGGACACCGCTCTAGCACTCGCCATGCCAACATAAAAGGTGTTCACAATTCGACGTTGTTTTACGTCTATCTTATATTTAACGGGGCAAGATTTTCTAAGACGATAGATTGTCGTCTATCACATTTCTATCTCACCATCTGTGGATTTTTTCTGTTTTCAAGGCCAGCGCGTGGTACCTAGCGTGCTTAAACGACAACGTGACGTCACAGAGTTCTCCGGACTTGACGCTGTGCTGACGTCAGGCCTCGCCACAGGGCAATCGTCTTTCTGTTTCCATTTTGCCACTGTTAAAAATGTTTATCTGAAGCCCGTCATTGATACTGTGTGTTCTAAAGCCTTCCGTCTTAATGAAGCAATACTCGTTCCACGCCAACCGTCCCCGATGTCCTGCATGCTGCACGGCATTTGAGCACTAGCCACAGCGGGACTTGGCGACCCAGCGGAAAGAGGTGATGAACAACTCGAAGTGCCCCCGTAGCCGGAATAAAGCCCGTTGTTTGGGGCTGTCACGCCAATTCCGTTCCCAAGCGTGACAGGACATCCTAGATTTCCTACAGACACTTGAGGTCCCAAAGGTGGCCCCAGGTTTTGTCTAGGGAGTGTAGGTGGCAGTGATAAGTGGTTTCCGTTCATTTGAGCCATTTGTGACATTTGGGACATTTGTGACATTTGTGACATTTGTGACATTTGAGTCATCTGTGACATACTGGGCCAGCGCGTGTCACCGGGATGAAATGTACACAGCGTATCGTTTATGCTACCAAAGGGTGACAGCCCGTGTGACGGAAGGAGGCCCGGGGCCCTCAACATGTTCGTGGTCTTCTTCCTTTTCTTCCATTTAGCACGACGGTTTTGAAACCAAACCTGAAATTAAAAAAAAAACACTATTAGGAACATATCTTCTATATACACGCACGGCTGCACTTAAAGACTTTCTTAATCATATAGGTTGCAGGGCCTATTCCGAAGAAAGGCAAAAAGAAGCGTTTTTTTTATAAAACTCATAACATGCTTTTGTGAGAAGAGCAAAAATAAAGATTGTAAAGATTACTTAAAGCAACACAAGCACTCAGTTCAGTCATGACAGCTGATTGACACATCCACATAATAATATTCTGAGTTTTTAGTTTTTTAGTTATTATAAAACTCTCCTTCAACCTACAAATTTGATGTTGGAATTATTGGAAAGCCCCTTACTTGAACTTCTTGAGAAAAATATCAATTTTTCATGAGATTCTGTGATAGTGCAAAATTCAGAACTTTTGAATGCGTTTGATACTTTAAAACTGTTTGTCTTTGTGTTTGTTGTTCTGCAGTTCAAAGTTTTGGTTTTGTTTTATTCTTCTGTTTTATGTTCTCTTCTTTTTCATTCGTTGTTTATCGTGATGTCACTGGTGTTTTCCTTTTGTACTGTATTTGTCTTATATCAAAGCTTTCATCGTTTAACTTTAAGCAACCGTTGTCTCCAAAATTGAAGTCTAAAATGCATTAAAAGCTTGAGACAGGAATAATTGTGGTAACGGTCTATCATTCTTGACATCATGTATGGCTCTCTAATGGACTAGTAGAAGATAAAATTGTAAAGGGAAGGCCTATTTCTTAAAGGCCATGTTTCCTCGTCGTGTGCTCACAATTAAAGGGCTAATTCCCAAAGTACGGTTATTCACATTACTTCAACGCTGTTCGACAAACAACGGCAGTTAGGATAACGCATATAATTGGCCGCTTGCATGCTGCGACTCGATCCAGGCTAGAGTGGTCGTCTTGTGCCACAGAGCGGTGTTTCCTACGCTCAGCCGTAGAATCGTCGAGAGCCGAGTCTTCGGCAGACAGAAAAATGCGGCGGATATCGAAGGTATCACCGCAGGCTCACGGGCAGACCAGAATCTATGATTTAGCGGAATCAATTGAAAACAGAATTCAAGCTGAGTAGCAGGGAGAACTTATCCATTCTTGATCAGCCCAAAAGGTGCGGCTTGCTGGGGACAAAAGCGTATCACCCAAGGCAAGGAGAGATAGACTTTCTTCGTTTTGATTGATGATGGTTGCCGTCTCAGTGTCTGTGGTGAATGACACGGAGACAAACCACTGGGGGTGCACGAGCTATTCACGATAGCTTTCCAGAACTTCACGTAACCCACAAATCATTCGGTCTTTTCCCGGACCGGTCATTTTTTACTTCTCCACTTTTAAAAATATTGAAA
>JAVFBZ010147862.1:0-14940 GCA_032466195.1 Katharina tunicata | reverse complement strand
GATCTATGGGCTCAAATGGCAGTGTGACCAGGACACCGCTGCCTGGCGATCTGTTGGCTCGAATGGCGGTGTGATAAGGACGCTGCTACCTGGCGATCTATGGGCTCAAATGGCAGTGTGATCAGGGTGCCGCTACCTGGCGATCTATGGACTCAAATGGCAGTGTGATCAGGACGCCGCTGCCTAGGGATCTATGGGCTCAAATGGCAGTGTGATCAGGGTGCCTGGTGATCTATGGGCTCAACTGGCAGTGTGATCAGGGTGCCTGGTGATCTATGGGCTCAACTGGCAGTGTGATCAGGACGCCTCCGCCTGAGATCTATGGAATCAAATGGAAATGTGATCAGGACACTGCTGCCTGGCGATTTATGGGCTCAAATGGCGATGTGAAGAGGACGCCACCGCCTGGAGATCTATGGGCTCAAATGGCAATGTGAAGAGGACGCCACCGCCTGGCGATCTATGGGCTACAAAGCAATTGGACCCCAGTTTGTTGCTGGTCATCTATGACCTTTAGGGAGCTTTCTTTCACCCATTATGCAGAAACACTTGAGTCAAATAGCCACGGATAGCAAACATGTACATTTTCCTTTAATTAGTGGGGATTTGAAAAGTGTCCCACCACTGAAAGTAAGATAGGTGAAGTGTTTTAAAACATCAACATATCATGTATCATGTGAACACATTTTGGCCTTTTGTAAGCTCCATGGAAACCATCCATTAGAATGGCATAAAACCACAGACATGTGGATAAATGTATGAAGCCATTATCACACCCTACTACTGATGATTGTTATTGAAGTGAAAATTAGGATTAAATATTAACATCTGTCTGTACTTTTAGTAATGGTGTATATATGTAAAATGTAGCATGCAGTACATCCTCCAGATAGTGGTCCTTGATATGTACCATTTCCCTGGGGAAGAAAGAAGATAAAGATGTTTACAGAAATGGTAGTTTATGTTTTGTGTATAGTAAACAAACTGGACAGCTTATTGATGTGGAAACTTGCTGTATATTTACAGTGTATGTACTATGGAATTACCATCTTCCACACAAACGTGGTGATTCTGCCATATCACTGACTGTCCATATATACCATAGTCCAAATCACTTCCTCTCATATAAATCACGCCTGAGACCTCAGGTGGACTTTTGCAGCATTTGGAAACAAGCTGCTCACTCGGGCAGATCTTTAGCTACCGGTACACAGAATTATGGATTTGATTTACTTAAATCATTCATATGTTAAACAAGTCAAATTCGTACCAAAACTATTTAAGGTGTTATACCAATCAAATATTTCAAAAATTTCCACATTAGATGAAAAAATTATTGTTATTATAATTATTAGTTTATGTTTCATTTGAACGTGTATATTTCCTCAGTAAATAAAGTTATTATTATTATCTCATTTGTTGAACCAATCAAATCTCATTTGTTGAACCAGTCATGTTTTGTTTGTTAAACCACTTCTATTTAAATTGAATCAATCATAGTTTAATTGTTGAGCTGATTAGACTACTAATTGACCTAAAGTTCTATGTTTCATTTTATTATATGAAGAAGTACTGTAAGTGATTATATCAAAAGTCTTAGGTCGCCTGCTACTTTTGTGAAAGACAAAGGTCACCTAGAAGTTGTTGTCAAGGAAAGGCTATTAGTATACAGGCCGTCTGGTAATCCGATTTTCGTCACACTGCACAGCGGGAAAGTGCAGTAGAGCGCGAGACAGCAGGGGAATAGCGCGGTAGTTACCGCGGTAATTTTCTTTTTGATGTGGGCACGTCTGTACTTGTAGAAGCTCACTTGTTTGTAAGCTTCACGTTCAGGACATAACACATAGAGATTGCACCAATTCCTTTCCAAGCCTTATAGTTGCACACCAACTTTTATTTTTGTCAAGAGTAATCACAATCTAGTCCTCATGTGTAACCTACAGGCACATCTCTAGAAAAATTTATATCAGATAAATTGTGAAGAACAGTTGTGGAGAATATGTCACACACAGGTATTTAGTATGTAAACTGAGCCGGGAGTATAATTTAGAACTGGTAATAAACCTGCTTTTCTCAGAATGACGACGAACAATGGGTTATCTCATACAGATATATTCTTCTTAACCAAAAGGTCCTTCAGTGTTCTGTTCTTTTTGTATGGGATAATAGGTTTGTGATAGAGGCTTAATCATTAAGATGCAAGGTTTTGATATCCCTGTATTGGGATACTTGCAAACCTGGTTCTAGGCTGGTCATATTGGAATACAAAAGTCTACCGTTGAGCTTTTACCTGGTTCAAGGTTAAAACTCAATGGATACTATCATACATGTTCAATTGAAGTGTATTTAACCAATAAGCTTCTCTCTGCCAGTGTTCCTGTTTGGTTTCCTCTTCAGAAGGAAAGTCATAGTTATTCTAGTCACAAAAAGTTCTGCTATGTGAAACAGTTTTGTAAGTTGAATTTTTGTTTCACAAAAAAGTCTTCCGAAGAGTGAAATGATACATGTAAGAACAAGAAATTACGTTTATATGACTGACCCCATTAAATACATTAGCTCCAACTGTTTTGAAGAGGACTAAACTTGGATGTTTTCCAGTGTATTCATCTTTTAAACCCGATACCTCTCCGTTTTCAAACTGTATACCAACCCACAATCCTGAATCTCAACTGTTGGTTCTGCCTAATTTACCACTAATGGCTGGAGCTGTGGGTAAATGGCTGAGGGATAGGTGTGAGAAATGACCCGGATGAGGTCACCATTCCAAAATAGTGGCTACTCAAATAAATTTTTGAAGTAGTCTTTAGAACCTTTGACTTTAATAGGAACCACTGCATGTGCTAACCCCAAAACTAGCCCAAAAGTTGTAATTGAACATATAAAGACTTCTCTATTTATTTGTATATTTGAAAAATAAAAGAAATTGACCAAGTTGGACAAATCAGGAAAATCTTAAATTGAAGAACCTTAGGAAATATTTAATCTAAAGTCTTAAACAGTTTAGAAAGCCTCTTGACATTGGGCTAATTAATACAAATATAAGTGTTTTGTTTCTCCGATAGCAAGATGACAATTGTGGAATGTTTTTAGTTTTATTATACATGTTAGCTTTCTAATTAGACAGTTTATAAATTACTGTGCTGCGCAACGTTATTGGACATGTTTGACACTACCTCAAGGTGTTTCTCTGATAGCAAGATGACAATTGTGGAATGTTTATAGTTTTATTATACATGTTAGCTTCCTAATTAGACACTTTATAAATTACTGTGCTGCGCAACTTTATTGGACATGTTTGACACTACCTCAAGGTGGGATTGATAATTAGTTCTAAGTTTTCAGGCTCTACTGCTCTCGGAGTCAAGGTCATCAGGGAGCTGATTTATTGAGGTGTTTCCAGTCCTGTGATTATTTTGCTATGTCTAGTAGTTGCCATTGATGTAGAGGGTTATCTTCACCCATTGGGCTGGCCCTGCTGTCATATGAGTGTAATAACCTGAAGTTAGGCCTAAAACCCCAATGAAACAAAGAACCTGAGTTGTTACCATTTAGGAAAAAGAGATTAAATCAAATTTCCATTCTTTTCAGATTTCTTCATAATAATGAATTAAAGAGATTACCACCTGGAGCGTTTGATCAGTCAGATAATTTGAGACGATTGTAAGTACTGCTATCATTTTGTTAAACTAAGCCAACTTTAGATGAACATGGATGATTCTAAATACCTTTGAAGTTTAACCTAGGAAGATAGTTTTCACAACTTTTCATAAAAACTGTGCACTGATTATAAGTCACTTTTTGACAGTTAAATTAAGTTGTGTTTTTTTGGGGGGTTTTTTTTGTATTATTTATTGTCTGCTGTATTCAGATCACTTATTTAAGGTCATTTTAACATTTAGTGAGAGGGTTAAAGGATTCCCTTTGCCCATTACATTATTAGACCACCAAGGGGACAAACTATAATTTGCCTTCAATATAAGTTATAACCATCATGAAACACTGAACAATCAAATGAAAAACAAACAAAGCTAATCTAGACCAATTTATTGTGTGTAATTTTGTCTTTTTATCTCACTTGGCAGACGTCTGGATTCAAATGCTCTTATCTGTGACTGCCAGATAATATGGCTGGCTGAGATGTTAAAAACCAAACACACTGACACCCAAGCCGCAGCTACCTGTGCTTCTCCAGAGTCCTTACAAGGGAGATCACTCATGAGTATCTCGGAAGAGGACTACCAGTGCAGTAGGTACATTTTATTTCACATTTCTGTTTATTGCTTTAGCTGAAAGATGTTGTTATCAGTGTTCATTTGTATTCCTTAAGCTTCCTGAGTCGTTATTGTGTGTGTCCAGAGATATTGAGGGTGCCTTCTTTAACCCATCGAACCGGGATATGAGTAAAATAACCTCGAGTACATGTACACCAGATAAACACACCATGTAAAAACCTCAAAGAAACACGGAAACAAATACCTACAGTTATTTCTCATCTGAATTTGAAAAAAAATATTCTGGAAAATTTTAATTATGTATAGTGTGAAATGTGATTGTTTTTAGTACATTATTTCATTTCATATTAGAAGGTTGAAAGTCACATACGCACCCAAAATTAAAATTTTTCAAATAATTCTGTTTGCCTTGATCTTTACAAGATTTGATGTTTGTTCAAAAATTAAAACAGTCTTTAATTGAAATATTTTCAAATAGACCCATTTCTGTCACGAGTCAACAAATCATGTCTGGTGGTGACGCTCCCTTACTGAGCAACAGCACAGCTTTGTCGTTTCCCAAAAAAATAGTGTACACTTATTTCTATTCATTATAAACTGATTGTTTTTGGTATGAATTTGGGGTTTAAAATTTTAATACAATTTTTTATGTATTCCAGAGAAGCCACGATTCACAATGGAGCCACGTGATGTTGATGTGACGTTTGGAAATACAGCTTATTTTACATGCCGAGCTGAGGGAGACCCCAGTCCTCAAATCATATGGCTGCATAATAAGTATGCTGTACAAAACAATAAGTCACTTTCTACAATAACACAATACATGTATATAATGTTATTGGCACTTGTGTATGGGAAAAGACTGAATTGAGATTTTAATACACATGAGCTCGATCGCTAGCTTGGTCAAGAGCTGTGAGCCTGGCATATTATTCCCAAAACTCAAGAGCAGACTAAGTATAATAAATAATTTTTTTTGTTTATTTACCCTTATTGGAAGAGGTTCTGTAATCATTTAAATTATGTAACCTTACGTAGTTACCAACCATGGTACTTGTACCACAGTATTTGAGTGCTTTACCATGGTACTTAAAAAAGTGCATGGTCAAAAATTGTACCATGGTATGGTACATTTTCATTAGGGTGGGTAGGATATTAAACATCTATCATATGAACAGAAAATAATGGAGCAATAATTAACTGGGGGTGGTACTGTCAGGGTTGTTTCCTAAGAGTTTTTTTAGATTTACAAATGTCATCATGAAAGTGAATTAATCATGCGGCATATTCTAACATTAACACCATGGAATTATCCTGTTTTAGTAATCAGATAAACTCTGGTGACGCGAGATTCAGTGTACTGGAGGATGGTACCCTGATGATCCGAGAAACTCAGGAAAACGACAAAGGTGTCTACGAGTGTCTGGCCAGAAATGTGGCAGGGCAGGTGAAAGCAAGTGCTGTGGAACTGAGATACTTTGGAGATCCAGGTGAGATAATCAGAACTGTTACATAGGAATTGTTACATTTCCAGCCCTCTGTTGTGTAGAAAGTTTTCACGTATGACAGAAACTTATGAAAGAAAAAAAAAAAACTCACAGCCCTCAGTGTTCTCATGTCTACCATGTTTGAAATGCTAGAACACTTTATTGTACAATTTTGTTTTTGGTGGAGAGAGTGAATAAAACATTTCATGGGTTCCCACACTACCTTGATAACCTTGAAAAGCCTTGAAAATCAAGAAAATGACCAAATGACCTTGAAAATGAGAATTTGGCTGTCAGAATTTTAATTCGTGAACTGTATAATTAAAAGTATAATTGCCTGAGAAACTATAATTATCAATATACAGCTGTAGCCTATATTTTTGTGCATTACGTGCAAGTATGAGTAAAAAAAATATTTTTGCCCTCTTGATTTTCCAGCTAGATGAACCGATTTTCCCGGCAAAGACATAGCTAAATTGCCTTTTATTTTTTTTGTATCATATTTTAATTGCCGAAACCCTGAATATATGTAGCTCAGACGATCTTGCATGTTTTTTTTTTATAACAAACAGTAGTCTATATTGAGGAAAATGTCCCCAAAACTTTAAAAGATAGTGGGAAACAACTGTATGAATATAAAGGTAACTTGAAAACTGAAATTATTACCTTGAAAGACCTTGAAAATACCTTGAAAATTGACAGCCTTAAGTTGTACGAACCCTGATTATTGTTATAAAGTTTTTATCACTCTTAAATCATCTGTCCCTTTTGTTGTTGCTATTTTGTTTCAGACGTCCACTCGAGTTTAAACCTCTTTGTCGGCATGGATTGATTGATTGATTGATTGGTGGTTAACGTGCACAAGAGTATTTCACTGAAATGAAGGGTATTTCACTTATATGAACATGCTGTATTCCAACAGTAGAAAGCGGCTCTTAACACAAACGTAAAATGTGTAGTCATTGGTGAAAATCTAAATAATTGACAATAATGATTTTGTTTTCAGTTGAGCCAACTTTTTCCCGAAGACCAAGGGATATAACGACAGTTGTAGGTCAGACGCTCCGACTTCATTGTTCCGCGGAAGGTCATCCCAAACCCGAGATCAGCTGGACAAGAAATAACAATCCACTTCCCGAAGATCGGCGCTTTTCTGTCTTGGCGTCTGGAGCTTTGTTAATTTCAGACATTCATCCGGATGACCATGGCATTTACAGATGTTCAGCTGTCAATAGTTTAAACAGAATCCATACTGACGTTAATGTGGCAGTGAGTGGTAAGTGTATGTAAGTTGGCATGTTATTGTCATGTTGTATAGTTGTTTTGTTCTACAGTTGTTTTTTTGTTCTGCAGTTGTTATGTTGTAAAGTTGTTGCTATGTTCTGCAGTTGTTATGTTGTAAAGTTGTTGGTTTGTTCTTCAGTTGTTGATATATTTTTCAGTGATGCATGAACATGGCGGGAAAATGTAGGGAATATGGGAATCTCATTGCCGGGAAAACGGCGGTCCAAGCTGCTGTTCTTGCGGGAAATTTTGGCAAGGCAAGGCAAACAAAAAAAACCCAGATGGATGAAAGAACGTAGAAAGGGAAGAGTGAACAAAAAAAATGTCAACGAAATAAACAGTCCGGTAATTATACGGCGCCAAGAAGAGGCATGTATATTTCACTCATATACAGAGACGCGAATTTAAGCAGCTGTGTGTTACATAGGATGTAAATCCAAATTCAATTTAACCGAGACAGATGCTCAAAACTATTAAAATTCAGAAAGAAGGGGAGAAATGAGTAAAAACTTCATAGCGTGAAGTCGATTGAGAACTGCAACTTTATTAAGCGAATTAACTGGTCTAATTGTCATAAATTTTTTTCTATAATATAGATATAAATCATATTTTATACGATGTATAATTCACCCGTACCTATGCTCAAGCGATACGTCTTGCGGAAATTGGTCAAGTGAAATGCAACTTTTGCAATGCAAAAAAAAAGAGTTTGTGCAACAACTATTTTTTTAAACGAAATTTCCGTACAAATAAATATTCACATAATATATCGGTTGCGCCAAATGATTACGTACTGAAGTTGAGAAAAAATTGAAATACATAAAGCAGTTGCTTTCATATCTGATGTTTATATTGTTAAATGATATGTCATTTTTTTTACACTAGTAAGACCATTATAATGAAATAATATGCGAAAAAAGCCTCTGTATGTTAGCCGTGATCTGATTGGCTGTTTTATTGTCTGCGAGCCAATTAAACGAGCCGTTGTATGGCTCTTCAAAAGCCTGCAGATCTTTGACAGTTTGCAAGATGTCCAGCGGTTGGATTTACCTGCATATTTTTGCCAAAAACTTGACCTTTCCTATTTCTTTTGAGACGGGATTTGCAATTAGTGACTTCACATGGCGCTATAAAGGATTATTTATTTGTTCTGAGTGAAGGCATGCTGATGACTTGACAAAGTTTAAGCTACAACAACAACACTGTGGTGCAATGTAAGTCGCGGATCATTCAACTACCCGCTGAGTAATGCAGGTTGGTTTGATAGCAATACTATTAGGTGCATTTGTGGAATAAAATTGGGGGACATGGCATGGGTTGCGTTATAACCGACTGCATTTCAACCAACATGTTCCCCTTGAGGTTATTTCACTTCAGCTGTCAAAACCACTAGATTTTATTATTTTGGTTTGGCTTGCAATAAAATATAGCTTAAGTGATTGATTTATTTAATACTATTGTTCTAATAATAATGAAACCTAGTCAGGCTGGACAAACATGGAATAAAACACATTTAGTTGTAAATTATCCAGTATCTTGATAAACTGAATAACTTCAAAATTAATGTAATCCACATGATGACAGCCATTTGACATAAGATTTTTTACCACCTGCTGTAAAATAAAATACCTTGAAAATCACATTTTGTGGACAATTATTAGTTATGCTTGCAGTTATCCTTCGTTATCAATTCCTGTTGCTTGGTAAAATAAATGATTTATTCACTAGAATCGCGATAACTGTTCAAATTTCTCCATAAAAACAAGGATCTGTCAAAATTCCATTCAATCTCATATTTAATGAAGTTAATAAGTGCGCATGCGTGTCAGACTGCTTTGTCATTTGTTTATCTCTGTCAGGAAGTTTGTGTACGGAGATGTCGTTGTCGTCCATATATGGGCATATTAGGGAAAACCTGCCATGAAACCTTTTGGTTTACCTTATAAGGGTATTTCGCATGTTTTAAATCTTCGTTCTAGAACTGGACAGCACCGGATTGACCCAAATCAACTATTACAACACAACGCTCCACATTTCAAGCTTTCGAACTACTATATATTGTAATCATCCCAAAAATTACATTTTTAAGGAAAATCTGTCATTTCTTCTCAGGTTGAAGGTTTCAGGCTGGCTTACGTAGTGAGAGTTATGTGAGGCTGCTAGTAGCAAATTAGTTAAGATAAAGAAATTTGAAAACCACGAGATGTACTTATCGTTTTTTCCATCATCTCAGTCTCTCTTAATTACAGTGAGGGGCAAAATCTGTCTGTTTCAATACTTACCTCGTGCCAGTTATAACTTGGATCTTACATTTGATATGTTGAATTAGACATGCGTATGCTTCCATCGGAAAGCGAGATTTAACACTTAAACCTCATGTTCTTGCCCCCCGCCCAATTCTTACTAAAAATGACAAACCACAAAATTTTACAAAGACATGACGACTGAGATGGATTTTCAACTTCTGGATATATTGTTAAACGACGTTTCGATCTAGATACTAAGATCGTTTTCAAGTTTTCTTAGTATCTAGATCGAAACGTCGTTTAACAATATATCCAGAAGTTGAAAATCCATCTCAGTCTTCATGTCTTTGTAATTTACCCAGCTTCTAAATGCCACTCAAACAAGACACAAAATTTTACATAACAATCTCAAGTTGTCAAGATGGCGGAATTTGAAAACCACAAGATTTACTTATTAAATCTCGCGTTTTTATGTTAAATTTGTGCATGGCGAAGAGAGAGAGATAGCAAGTGGCCGCTTTGAGCTTTCATAATTAACAAAACTATAAAACTTTCTGCTTTATTTATTAATTTTAAGTCCCAACAGTCAAAGAAGTTGTGAATCTTTGTTTTAACACAGCACTGTTTAAACCCCAAATTAACTGCTCTTTTCAGTAATTTGTATTTTTTTTTTTGTAAAGACAAAGGTAAGGACTTTGAAAATTGGCTATTCTGATTTTTGTGAAGGGGCCGAAAATCCTGTTATAATGTAGTACAGTTGTTGTTATGTTGTTTTGTTGTACAGTTGTTATGTTGTACAGTTGTTTTTTTTGTTGTTTAGTTGTTTTTTGTAATACAGTTATAATGTTTTACAGTTATGTTGTACAGTTGTAATCTACTGCCCATGCGACTTAGAGCAGTATTAATCTTTTTTCAAATGGCATGGTTTGAGACATTTGGGTGCCTTGTGGCAAATTTAGCTGAGGGGTTTTGTTTTGTTGGGTGTTTGTGTCCCTAGTGCTATACTTTCTTCCTTGTCATTGTTGCCAGTGTTGTCGAGGGGTGATTTCTGTAACTGGATTGGGCTGGCACGTCATCATATGAGTGAAATAACCTTTAAGGCAAATCAAAGAAACACATTGGGATTGTCAATGGACAAAAGAAAGAAAATTAATAAAGTGCCAAGCAAAACGGATTTTAAACTCAATATAGTGTCATTTAGTTAACTATCTTCCCTGCAAGTATCTATAATGCATACCTGCTCCCACTACTTGGTTTGGTATCTTCCCTACAGGCCTGGCCCCACTTCCTACTGTGATATTTCTCCTGGAGACAGGGTCCCACCTAATACTGTGGTATCTCTCCTGTAGGCCTGTCCCACCTCCTATTGTGATATTTCTCCTACAGGCCTGGTCTCCCCTCTTACTGTGGTATCTCTCCTGCAGGCCTGCTCCAACCTCCCACTGTGGTATCTCTCCTACAGACCTTGTCTTAGCTCCTATTGTGATATCTCTACTGAAAGGCCTGGTCTCCCCTCTTACTGTGGTATCTATCCTGCAGGCCTGGTCCCACCTCCTACTGTTGTATCTCTCCTGCAGGCCTGGTCCCACCTCCTACTGTGGTTTATCTCCTGCAGGCCTGGTCTCCCCTCCTACTGTGGTATCTATCCTGTCGGCCTAGTCCCAATTCCTACTGTGGTATATCGCCTGCAGGCCTGGTGCCACCGCCTACTGTGGTATATGTCCTACAAGCCTGTTTCCTCCTCCTTCTGTGGTATCTCTCCTACAAGCCTGTTTTCACCTCTTACTGTGGTATCTCTCCTACAAGCCTGTTTCCACCTCCTACTGTGGTATCTCTCCTACAAGCCTGTTTTCACCTCCTACTGTGTTATCTCTCCTACCAGCCTGTTTCAACCTCCTACTTGGGTATCTCTCCTACAAGCCTGTTCCCACCTCCTACTGTTGTATCTCTCCTACAAGCCTGTTTCCGCTTCCTACTGTGGTATCTCTCCTACAAGCCTGTTTCCACTTCCTACTGGGGTATCTCTCCTACAAACCTGTTTCCACCTCCTATTGTGGTATCTCTCCTGCAGGCCTGGCCCCACATCCTACTGTGGAATCTCTCCTGCAGACCTTGTCTTACCTCCTACTGTGGTATCTCTCCTGTAGGCCTGGTCCCACCTCCTACTGTGGTATCTCTCCTACAAGCCTGTTTCCTTCTCCTACTGTGGTATCTATCCTGAAGGCCTTGTCCCACCTCCTACTGTGGTATCTCCCCTGCAGGCCTGGTCCCACCTCCTACTGTGGTATCTCTCCCACAAGCATGTTTCCACCTCCTACTGTGGTATCTCTTCTGTACGACTTGTCCCATCTACTGTGGTATCTACACAATTCCATAAATAGCAATATGACATTGCTTGAATTCAATCAATATTTTCACACAATTATTCCTTGTTTTCAGTTCCACCATTATTTATCACAAATCCTCCATTAGAGATTGAGGTACCGGTGGGTGATGTGGCAGAGTTTAGGTGTGTTACTGATGATAGCCCTGGCATTATACACTCGTGGTCTAAAGACAGTAAGTTATTAAATCCCGCGCCTTGACTTTGTCATATTCTGTATCTTCAACAGGTCACCCTCAGAAAAAATATTAAACTTATCGTGAATCTTAATTTAAAAAATATCTAATTATTTCTAAACTACCATCCATATATATATTTTTTAAATTTCTTCCTAGATATATGATTTAAGTATCACAACTTTCCCTAAGAATGCTCTTCATTGTGCTGAATTTTGGGGTCTCTGTGGCGGATTTTTTTCTAGACTGTACGCCTCTGGTCCACAGATCCCCCTCACCTCTGAGTTTGCCAGTACAAACACTTGCTTATGGACTGCATGTGGGTGGGTTGGTCTGTCAGCTTTCAATCTTCAATGGTCAATTTTCTTCAATTTGGACTTCGTCCTATTGATCTAACATCTGAAAATAAAAAATAAACAATTATTTGTACCTTGAGTTTACCTGGGAATCAGCCTTATGTCTAGTCTCTAAGGTAAGTTATTTCCTTGTTGAGGAAATACCAGGCTATTTCACATGTAAACCTCGGGTACAGTGAATGCATCACTATAAGTGCCATTGTAAGGGAAAGTTGTAATATACACATGGGAAGAAATTTTAAAAACATATATATGGATCTTAGTTAAACTGATACCATACCAGTAGCTTAACTGATGATGAGATAATAAAACTAATTATATGATCTCTACCAATTTATTTATTTTATTAAAGCCATATGTAAACTGGGTAGAAATCTGTTCAGTAAGCATGGATTGTTCTTCCACAGAGCCCTGTTAACTCTGTGATAGATCAAAATGGCCTTCTTGTTCAAAGTTTTTCTTATTCCATATAAGCCTCAACCATTAAACAAAGTGAATCGATTGAATTTTAATTATATTTTGATAGGTATTACTCTACGTAACCAGGGGCGGTTTGAAATTTTGGACAATGGAAAAACTCTTCGGATATTAAATGTCCAGGCATCTGACGATGGAACATATAATTGTGTGGGTCAAAACTCACCAGCTCGTATAGAGGTCAGAATGATACTCAAGGTCACAGCTTTACGTAAGTGTTGCTCATACTACAGAAGTTTAAAATCAGTACAGTGTTAACTAAATAGTTGTACTTGTATATAGGTCCTCAGAATATATTAGGAATTCCCAGAATATACCAAGTTCTTTTCAGGCATTCTTAACTTAATAATGATATTCTTTTGAACAAAATCAGGAGGAAATATTATCATCCTAGAACAACTGAAATGCAAAATGCAAAAAAAATAGCTATATGCCCAGCTTTTAAAAGGTTTTTAAAAGTGTTATTTTTTTTGTGGTTGTGCTGAAGGCTCCAGGCCATTCTGATTACGCAAGATCACATATGTATGACGAAAACAAGACAGATCTTGAAGGCCTCATGTGGAGGTTTTTAAAGCACCCTAGTTAAGCTGTTGATGTCAGATACATGATACTATCGTGGACTTAAACCAAAGATGTATATATAAGTCATAAGCTGAAACTTACAAAATCCTCTGCGATTATTTTCTCTGAAGTTTGTGCTTTTTACAACATTTTGCTTCTTGTTTTAGAAGTTGGACACATAACAAACACATAAAGTTGGTGGATTTTCAACTTCATTGCTTGTGAACGGTCTCATAGCAGCTAGACCAAATCATCGCTTATAAGTTGAAAATCCAGCAGGAGGATATTGTAATAAGTGTAGATCTTGTTTGATATTCAGCTACTGTTAGATGGAGGATTTACATAGTCTGTATCGTTCCGCTCTTTCTATAGTTCCACCCACTTTCACCCGACAGTTGTCCGACGTGAATGCTGTCGTCAACTCTAACGTGGAGCTGGATTGCACAGCCGAAGGGGATCCTCAACCCCAGTTTAGTTGGATCCGTGACGGAGTCCCTGTTCAACAGACGCACAGAGTCTCATTGGCTAACAGCATCCTTAGGATACGAAGAGTCACAAAATCGGAAGAGGGGATCTATGAATGTGTTGCGACAAATGGAGTAGGCTCAGCACGTTCCTCTATTAGGCTCTGGGTCAGAGGTGAGTGGAAAAAATTGTTATAAATCTAAAGAATATGCTTTGAACTTGGAAGTTTTTTTTATATAGAAAAAGGTTTGTAATTTAGTAATAATATATCAATTAAGAAACTTAGTTTAATGTTTATTTGCTAACAGACCTTAATTTCAGCTTTGATTTCATGTTGTCTTATGAAAGAAATTTTTTGTAAATTTTTCACCAAGGGAATTTCTATTTCTATGTCTGTTTTGCGGCAACAGTAGACAATGAATTAGTGTAACTGAATTGTGCTTTCAAACCTAATGCTTTCAGCAGGTTATGGCGCAAAAAGAAAGACCGAGAAGAAGATATTCATATTGCATACCTAGATGTGCCAAAATAATAGTTGTATCCTTTCTGTTTTAGCTTCAAACGTATCTTATCCTGGCGACGCATTTGTTCGGAATTCTCTTCAGGAGGCAATTTTCAACGTTGATAACGCTGTCAATAATACGTTGACACATCTTCGAGATCGTAGTCGTACCCACTCTGTTCAGGACCTGTTACAGTTAGTACGCTACCCATCTCCCGCTGCGCTCACCTTGGCGCGTGCTGCAGAAGTGTTCGAGCAAACACTAGAGCTGATTCATAACCATGTAAGAAACGGACACCATTACAACACACACGGCCATGGTAAGGGATTCTCATCTATTCGGCTCTACTGTTGACATATGGCAAAAGTTTTTTTTTTGGACGATATTATTGTTTCCTATTCAGCTCTTGTATTAGTTCGACATTCGTGGATACACCCATCGAGATTACAACAAAAGTTTCATACCTGATATGAAATTATCATTCCAGCATAAGGAACATTTCACTAAAAACACCATTTGTGTCACAGCGCTCATGTTTAAAATTCTCCTTATCTGTGACAAATACCTCTGATCAGTTGCATATGTGCGCATATTGAACCAATTAGTCGTCGGCAAGGTAAAACTCTCGTGGTAACAGGAGAGAGGAAGAGAAAGATTCATTATCGGTCAGATGTCTTTTATTAGTAAGACCACAACAAACACCTGTTCAAATAGAACAGTAATAAAATTTAGAAACAAAGGAAATACAACAATAGAAAGTCAATACAACA